>JYFJ02000277.1:0-152766 GCA_000934665.2 Catajapyx aquilonaris | reverse complement strand
TTCATCGCTGACTACCCCTCATAGGGAAATGTCGTGATGTTGTTGTTGTTGTTGTTGTTGTTGAGGAGTATGCTCCGATGGTTACGATATTTCCTGCCAGTATATTCAATAACAAAACCATTTGTAACCTTCATTTTACATCGTTGTGGCTTACGATAGTGTTGCACTGGGACGTCCGAACTGTAAGTTGTTTCGGCAGAGATTAAAAATTGAATTACCAACAGGGTAGAATATTCCTGCGGCAATCAATACACTGATTGTTTATTACTTCTCCTCACTCCCATCCCATTTCCACACGAACAACGCCAGTATGCAACCTACGACTGAAAAGTCGGCAGGCAATTCAAATGACACACAGCCCAACATTCTGACCGATCCATTCTCTTTTCAAACTCATGATTCGGCAAAAATGAAACAATCTAATGCCATTCAACTTTTATCGCCCGCCGTGAGTCACACAAAAGTGTCCATGACACTTGCTGCGCTTATCTCGAAATTTGGTCATCATCTATATCTATTGGCCTGAAAATAGCGGACATGTAAATGTGGCAGTGACCAACTGATTAATGTCGACGACGCCAATGTCAACATGTGGAACTTGGTACTGTCCGGGGGGCTACACATGTTGACATACAGTCTTTGGCGACGTTCCATTTGGCATACATGTAGCGTGCGATTAGTGTGTCCAAGAAGTGTCGTTACTGTTCATTACACTTGATCTTTTACGTGGACTTGATGCGACTGTGCCGTGATGTGTTCCATTCTCAACGTACTGCCTCAGTACTTAGCAATGCCCCACACTGTCAGCTGCTGACGCCCCCCCGCCCGCCGTTCCATTTTTTGACCCACCTTCTGGACGACATTCTGCGGCAGTCAGTCAGGTCCTTTTCGGCTTCCCTAAAGTGTTCGGGCCGAGTCAGGAGCTCATCTCACCGGAGTTTGTTGTGTGGGTTCGACCGTCGTCGACTGATCCTGGGAGGAGAAAGGGAGACCGCCCGCCGATGTGATCTGCGGGGGCAGGCAGGAAAGGAAGGAATAAAAAGGAAGAGAGGAAAATCGGGGAATAAAAAAACGGGAGAGGGGGGGAAGAGGAGGGAGAGAGAGAGAGAAAAAAAAAAAAACCTCTCCGCACGATGGATTGGAACACTCGTATCGATATTTCCCAAGAATATCGATATGGATACGGGGGAGTATCGATTATTGTGATTGTCTCTCCCTGCTTTGGCAGTCTCAAAATATCGATATATTTGGAAGTATCGATATCTTTGGTGGAATGTATCAATTTACATTAGTTTGGGCCGAACTGTTGGAAGATGGCAGCACCGAGCAGGTCGAATGTGCCGCGTAATTTGAAAATATTGTAAATATGGCAAAATGTTGCAATAATTATTATTGTAATTTTTGATCTTATTTTTACACGTTCATACGAAGCACGGCGGCTGATAGCGACAATGGAAGCTGCAAAATTAAAATTTGCAATTTGATCGGCAATTGTAGAGTCATTACTTAAAGACATACACGAGTTACATCACACCAAGATCACACTAATTATTGCCTATTGAGACAATGGCATTGTTGAAAGCGTAGTATTATTGCGTAGTATTATTATAGTGGGTTGGATTACGTTGGATGAAGCAACAACAACATCATTAATAATAACAATAACAATAATAAAAATAACAATAATAAAAATAAAAATAAAAATAATAATAGTGACGACGACACCGACAACACTACTACTACTACTCTACTACTTAGTAGTAGTAGTAGTAGTAGTAGTAGTAGTGTTATCACCATCATCATCATCAACTACTACTACTACTACTACTACTACTAATAATAATAATAATAATAATAATAATAATAATAATAATAATAATAATAATAATAATAATAATAATAATAATAATAATAATAGTGATGCCGCCGCCGACAGTAGTAGTAGTAGTGTTATCACCATCATCGTCAACTACTACTACTACTACTACTGATGATAATAATAATAATAATAATAATAATAATAATAATAATAACAATAACAATAATAATAATAATAATAATAACAATAATAATAATAATAATAATAATGACATTTGGTTCAAGGGTACCACAATCATGCTATTATTGGCTGTGTTATGCTTTGTTAATTATTGGCATTTCCTCGGTAACACGCATTTAGATTCGAGTTTCAAAATTTCCAAGTGCAATGTCTCTTAATTATTCAAAGGAATTATTTTTTCAACTATTCAGAGGTTGTCCAGACTAAGCAATAACATGAAAAAGCCTTCGGTGAACAAAGACAAGTCCGATGGTGCATTGTCTGAAGAGGATACGGATGCGGAGGAGATCTTGATGGATGTCAACGAGGAAGAAGATGATGACTTCAACGAAGAAGGCGACGATGACTTCAATGAAGACTTCAGCGAAGAGGATGACAATGACAAGGATTCAGATGCCAGTGAAGAAGAAGATGATGACATCAAAATCATCACCAAGACTAAAGGCAACTCAGGTGGTCCATTGTCTGAAGAGGATATGGATTCCGAGGATACTGAAGAAGAAAATGTCAAAATCAGTAAGTTCAAGGACAACTCAGATGGTCTGCCTGAAGCAAATATGGTTCCCAAGAATAGTGAAGAAGAAGGCATCAAAGTCATCATCAAGACTGAAGACAACTCAGCTGCTCCATCGTCTGAAATGGATACAGATAGCGAAGATAGCGAAGAATCTGACAACGCCAAAAATGTGACCAAGACTAAAGACAAATCAGGTGGTACATTGCTTAAAATGAAGAGGGGTCCTGCAGATAGCCTGGCCTGCCTCGTCGTTGCAGACAATGACAGCAAATTCAAGACCATCTACAGGAATGAAGGAAACCCACCTGGTCAGACAGGGTACATGAATTTCACATATGAAATCTCCGTCTCCAATGATGACGAGGATGACGATGCCAACTTCTTCCCAGACTACAAATCTGTCGATCATTTATATTATCAGTGGCGTGTGACAATGAAGTATGCAAAGAACAACTCCAGTTCTGACGAATGCAAAGACGACATCAACACAATGGCCAGAGTTGACTCATCTGGGTTTTTTGAAATGGATGAGGATCCGGATAACCAAACTAGGTTGTATTACACAGATCAATCTCACGGCAACAAAACCAACACATCGCCAAGATCTCCCTCAGATTTTCCTCCCAGCATCGAGGAGGACTCAGATACGAAGGTTGCCCTACCCAGCTATTATTTTAGAATTGACGACAATGGTGGCAGCATCGTTACAGTGACAAACATTGGAACCAAAGACAAGTACGTACATCTGACATACCAGTACTTTGATGCAGTGATGGAATTAATTGCTCACGACTAATGCCATGAAACTCTGCAAAAAATGGGCATTACAATTTTTAAATAATGACACTTAATTACTTGACCCATCTGGGGCTGTCCAAATTTTTTTTAAAGTAAAGGAAACTGATCATTTACTCTTTTTTAACAATTGACTCTCGTTGAATTTAGATTCAGTTTCTGGCTTATTGTTTCAGACCTGTCCTTCATTACCAAAGCTGTGTTAAGCAGTCATGCTTCGCTTGTGACACGTTGAGAAAGAAGTGGGGTACCAAGGAAGCGGTCCAGAAGAAAATTAGGAACCAGCAGCAGGGGAACCATGGTCAGAAAAACACTATGGGGAGTCCGGAACTTAGGGCAAATGGACAGGTGAGGGGAACAAAGCGGCACCATTCAGAAGATGGAGCCCAGCAGCAAGAAGAGGCAGTGGCTGCAAAGCGGCCACGTTTAGATCCCGAATATGAGGAATGTGAGATAACGGAGCATGACAGTGCAGTGTGGATTTCGCTGCCGTCGCCGTATGTGGATGAAGAGGACCGAGATAACACAAAAGTGTACTGGACAAACCCAAAGTATTGATATCCATGACGTCAAGACTTGAAGTTGAAAACTCTATTAGGAAAAAAAAAATTCAATGTAGTTCTTATGCTCACGTGAAAGAGCATATTTCACTAACCAGTACGTACTGGAATAAATTTGGTTCGTAAAATGTACAGGCTGTTTCCACCATAATTTTAAGATTTCAGGTATGCACCAACATGTCACTTACCTTTTGCATGTGCCACCATAAATTTGTTCGCTTGATAATAATAATTAATGACGTCAGTTGGAAACCTGCTTAATCAGAATAAGTGCTATTTGTGGTTTTAAAAAAATCCTGCACAAAGCAGCAGCAGCACCAATTTATTATTCTCAATACTTCATGTGCTTCTGGGAGTGCAATATGAATGAATCGACAGTGCTGAAAGACTTGCTGCACACATCGCAACTTATGGTGTTTCTTTTTGGCAAGGGACACACATGTTTGGACAGTCGATTCTTAGATTTAAACGACTGTTTGCAGTTTCCGCAAGTAACAATGTCTTTTGTATGCGCCTCAGTATGCATCACAAATTCATCTACTGTTGCAAAAGTTGCGGAACACAGAGTGCATGTGATCTCCTGTCTCTTCCTGGGAGTGCATGTTGGCTTAGGTAGTAACCACTTAATTGTACACTTCCGAGCATGCATAGTGTACGCGTCTACTGTACTAAAAAGTTGCGAGCATGTGTCGCACACGAGTGGTGTCCTTTCGGTTTTGTCTTTCTGACTACTTCTGATGCGTTTCGGTAGTACATGGTATTGCGAGTGGGCTATGAACTCATCAACTGTTGAGAACTTGGCTGGACACTTGTAGCAAGGGATTTCCTTACTCTGCACACAAGTTTGGCGATGGGCTTCCAAACAAGTCTGTGTCTCAAAGTGACAACACGTAGCATGCAATTCGGTTTTCACGGGATCTTCTGAATGTTTGGTTTTAACCGTTTGGTGATTATCTGCGTTGTAGCGATGTGACACTGTGTCACATGGCACGTCAGACGGTTCAGATTTGATGGTTGTGTTGTTAAGTGGATCGCACTCCTCCGGATTCAGTGTTCCGACAGGTTCTACTTTGATCCAAGCTTGTTCTATTGCTGGGTAAGAGTGTCCAGTCGCTTGATCCTCATCCAGCGGTTCTTGTTTTATCTTCACCGCATCCATACCTGTAAAAATGATATGGTAAAATCAATGCACAGTTATTACTTGCTTTATTACTTGCAAAATAATGATAAAAATAAGTAATCACTGCCAAGCTGTTTCAACAAGTCAATCTGTAATGTTCATGTGAACCTGTGACTTCTTCTTTGATTGTTAAATATTAATTTAACATCAATTATTGGACACTCACCTTCCTGTAGACAGAAACCAAAAATTATTTTCTTTTCGAAGCAAAAATGTCAACGTTCTATTTCTGGTTCACTGTCATGGCCGACGTTCCTTGGTCTTATAACGCGGAACGGTGTGTTCAGGAACGGACCGGAACGGACCGATAGTTAAAAAAAAACATTGGCTTGAAAACACTATTGGCAACACTGATGGTCACGTGATTTAAATCAGCCAATCCCCATTTATTAATACTTTTAATATTATTAATAAACAATTTTAATATTAAAATCACAACTGTCACAATACAAACATGATTCCCCAAAACACATGGAATATTTTCAGAAGTTGTCCAAACTTTCCATTATAGCAATCGACATAATTAGTCATTGAAAGCACCAGAAGCTACGTACAAATTCAATATTATGCAAGGTGCATTCAAGAGAATCAACATTGATTACATCGCATTAATTCTACAGAGGGAGATGTCTTCGAATTAGTTTGGACCAATTTTTTGAATTCACCAGCAATTCACACTTTCAATTACGTTTGGTATATCTCGGTATATCTACATGTATTGTTGGGACATTACTTTTCCTCCTCTATTTCGTCCGAATGCTTTCTTTTCATGTGCATAGTCCACGTGGATTGCATTGCGAATGCTTTAGCACAGAATCTGCACTCGTACGGTCTTTCTCCTGTGTGAACGCGCATGTGTTGGTCGAGGCTACGTTTCATCAGGAAAACTTTGTCGCACCTGCTGCACTCGAAGGATTCCCTGGCATCGTGCGTCTTGCGGTGCTTGTTCAGGTACTTTCGGGTCGCAAAGTTACGTGCGCAGAGATCGCATCTGAAAGGACGTTCTTTGGCACACTTTATAACATGCAAGTTCAGTTCCACTTGTCCAGCACATGTTCTCGAACACAGTTTGCACTGGAATGGTTTTTCTCCTGGATGCGCCAGGACCTTGTGGTCGTTCAGGGACGCCTTGGTGAAGTAAGTCTTTCCGCACATCTCACAAGGAAAGGACCTGCACTCAAGATGCACCCGCATGTGTGCATCATACTCCGGGAAGGTGCAATAGTTCCGATCACATATGTCGCACCTGTACGTGTGACGCTTCAGCTTCGGCCGTGAATCAAACGTCCTGAGGCATGTACGACACTGGTACTTGCAACTGGACTGGAAAGTGTAATTTAATTGTATGTCTGTTAACATTTTAAATTGCATTTCTGTTACCTCGTCGTCGCTGTCAGGTGAGGATTCCCTGATTTCCTGGGAAATGTCAGGTGTGACTACCACTTCCTCCTCACTGCTGTCTTCTTGTGTCACCAACACTGGCAATGACTCTTTCTCCTGTAGCTCTCTCTTGATGCGAACCGCTGGTAATTAACAGTACCAAATTAAACATTCGAACACCATTGCGCTTAAAGAGTACGTACCTTTCCCATCCATTAGTTCACCTCTATCAAGCTGCAGTACCTGCCTTGCTATGGCGGCAGGCATGCACTGCCACAGTAGCTAAAATATAACGGGTATAATTAGTTGTAATTATGTGTAATTAAATATAATTAAGCCTAATGTAGCTCCTGCAGTACTCTCTGTACAAAAAAGTACCTGTAGTGCAGTATAGTATCGAACGATTCGAACGGAATAGTATCGGAAGAATAGCGATCGTCTAACGGCGGGAAAGGATGAAAACTGTTCTATTTAGCAAATAATTAATTTTTATTCCAATTTTAAGTGTTTGAAAGGCAAGGTGTGAATAAATTAAATCGTGTTGTAGGACATGAGGTTGGCAACAGTTGTTTAAAGCCGGACTTTTCAGAATTTGCTAAGAATAAGCAGGCCAAAGAATAATGGAACAAGAGTTGTACGGATTTGCAACTTGAACTTGTAGAAGATGAGTGCCACTCCGAGCAACACTTCATTGCCTGATTCAGAACAAATTAGGAAGCCATTAAACCACCTGGATTCCAACACCCTTCGCGCCAAAGTCATCGTCTGTGGTAAGAACCTTAGCTGGGCTCCCAATATAAACACACTTGGAGTATCTTTTTTGTGTTAAAATCTTATGCGACGTTATGGCACAATTCGCATATGAAACAGCTATTAAATTCCAGGTGATTCCATAGTTGGGAAGTCATCACTTGTTCGGCAATTCGTTGGAGGCAGATCTGCCTACTCCAAAATTTACGAAAAGGTATAATAACAATCGTTGTGCAATAGCTGCAATAATGTTACTCCTGTCGTTTTACGGTTGATTAGACAACAAGGGTGGAGTTGAGTGTGAAGCAAGTGTCGTTCCCTGCAAAAGATGAGATCGTGGAGATGTTACTCTACGACACATGCGGAGCTCATGTCCACCGAAAGGGGATGTCGAACTACGTGAGCATATTCACTCTCTTGAATGGCTATAATAATATATTAGATGTAGTAGATCGTGTTCCCAACCATGTGTTGCAGTGGGGCATACCCAACATGTACCTGGTTGTGTTCGACGTGACGGATCCGGCGACGGTGGAAGGGGTGTTGTGGTGGGCCGACGAGTTCCTGGCCGCCGGTACCAGATCACTGATCCTTCCGGCAGCTGTGGTCGCAAACAAGATCGACAAGGAAGATGAGAGGGTCGTCTCTAGGGAGGAAGGCTTCGAGATCGCAGAAGACCTGGGGCTGCCCTACTTTGAAACCTCTGCTGTAAGTACACCCAGATGAGCATTGCCTTGTTATTCGGTCTCATTGCGAGTACTTGTGTTTGCAGCAAACAGGCGAAGGTGTGGAGGAGCCGTTTCACTACCTGGCCAGCGAATGGCAGGCCACGTTTGCAGAACGGATGGAAATGTTCAACGACATGATCAACGCCACTCTTGCGCCGTTTTGAAGATGATTTTATTGATACCAGAGTTGTTGTCTTCCAGATCAACGCAAATAAAGTGAAAGTGGTTGTCAATTATATTTTTAAATATTGCATTTTCCCATTTGTATAGTTCTCTCTGTATCAGATGCTCGGGTTCAGCAGAGCTGGGTCTGATCATTTTGGGATGATCTCTTAACTATACTGTATTTATACATCAATGCATCACCGATTGACGAGGTAGATAAATGCATTAGAATTATGTGTTTGACAATGTGAACTAATTAAACCAAACAACAACGATATTATTTTGCATGAAAGTGTGCAAAAAGTGTGCCGACTCTTGCGGAGTAGTCTATTAAACATGAGTAGTTGGTATTCATTCAAAATTGAATGTCACTTTGATGCAACCAGGTTGCATCAAAGGACCTCATTCTTATGTGCCCTTGGCTGCAAGAACAGGTCCTGTTCTTGCAGTCAAGAGTACATTAAGGTCCTTTGAACAGCTGCATCTGAAATATTGAAAATTGACAACACACCAAAGGGGGTTGTTTTATAGGCTAGGAAAAACTCGCGGTGTAATAAACCATTACAAGTTAATAATGATGAATATTAATGAATAATGGCACCTAACAGTAGGACCAGCACATCCCAAAATGACTTTGTTATTCACGTACCAATGGAATCCAAGGCCCATACGACTCCAAATTATTGCTGATAACTTATACACTCTGACCTTTAATTTACAATTTACAGTGATTTTAAATCAGGTCAAGAATTGCAGGTATGCATCCTAAAACACGAATACCTTGCAGACACCGTATAAATGTGCATGATTCACTTCTGATTTCTATACTGCTGTAAATGTAATTATTTATCCTAGCTATGTAACTATCTATAGCAGAAGCAGTTTAGTGTGCATGATAGTTTTGTAGGGTTTGAAATAATCACGAAAAAATTAGTGTAGACACTGCAGAGTGATGATCAAAGAGGCTACGGACTCGATACCAATACAATATTGTCTTCCAGTGAATCTACAAACCAGTAGGCTACTCGCTGGTCAACGCCGAAGTGTCTGGATAAAAAGAAAGGCTGAAGTGTTGATAGTTGCATAGCACAAGGATACATATATCAGGAAAAGGCAAGGTCGTTAGAGGGGACGCATACCTTCCAGGATATATTATGCATTCTTCAGTTTCAGAACAGTTCAACTTATCAGAATTACAAACACGCTGTAGGGTGCTACCTTGTTGTGAAATATGCTCCGCCGTATTGGGCTTTCACCTGTTCTGGGCAAGCAACCAGCAGACTTGTGTCTGCCTTGTCCTTTTGACTACCATCCATGCAGGTCAAGGTCGGGGGCGGCAGAACTAGAAAGTGTGGCGCTCTTTTAGCTTGGAATGTGCAGGATTATATAAAGGCTGATGCACTGCATCCTATATAATAAGTATACTTTAATAGCTAAAATGCTGAGGAAGCATCATCTGGTCCTGGTGATGGTGGTAATAACGGGATGGGGATTTCTGGAAGGACAAGGTGTAGTGGTGATGAAGAGGTGTCGACTGATGGGTGTCCACAAACAAGTGAAATTGGACCACTTCTCCACTCATTGCATCTTTAGAGCTGGGCGTAGTGGTGACAGTGACTGCACCACGAGCAATGCTGTGGATCTGATCGGAGTCGATCGACACATTAAGGCTTCGTGTCGATTCAGAGGGTTCACAGGACAAATGTATGCATACTCGGAGAAACATCGGAGGTGCTACGGACTCCATACTAAGGTATGATTGTGTTTACTAAAACTTAGTAGTGAACACTTTGCCAAAATTTGACAACACTGCCCGGTCCTTTGGAACGTAGTATGATATGCCATAACAAGATGGCGCTCTCTGCACACTACTCCCACCCCACGTGGTAATAACTATGGTAACTACATGCTCGTTGGTGATGCGTCAACTCGCGTAGGGACAATAAAAGTCACGCCCAGCCATAGGAATATAACTAATAATCATTAGCTACACCAAGAGCTACACTGTATAGGAGTATAGGTGGACTAGCTCTAAAATCGTTTGGTTTCACTCTGTTCTCTACAGGGTCCATGTGGTGTCAACGAGCAGTTCGTCCTTGACCCTGAAGGTCAACTGACCTGTCAGCCCAGTAATTGCTCATCAGTTTCCGGTGACCCTGATGGTGCAGATGGCAATGGACCTTGCAACCGCCTGTCCACCTTCACCCTCAGAGGAACTTTCTCCAAGCACAGCTGCTTCAAAGCGACCGAGACCCAGGGATGCAAGGGTGCACACTGCCTGACAGGAAACGTCAAAGGGTTTCGCCAAGGCGATCCACCATGCGTCTTTGACGTCGAGAACCCTCTGGCCTGCCCGGATGCTGATGACCAGGACATAACAGTAGCACCTCACATCGGAACATTGCCTCCCACGTTGCCTCCACCGTCATCCTCACAGGCAGGGACATCATCCATCCCTCACATTCCATTACCCTTCTCATCAACTACCAGGAGGACCCAAACGAGGACCCAACCACCAACTTCAAGGAGGCCACTGACAACAACTTCAAGGAGGCCACTGACAACAACTTCAAGGAGGCCACTGCCACCAACTACAACTACAACGACTCGTCGGCCAACCCACAAACCCGGATCTCGATATCTTCCAAGCGATTCTCAACCACCACCTCCGCCACACAACCATCCAAAATTTGACCTCCCAATTCAAAATTAAGAACAATACATCCGATCCACACGACGCGACAAAGATTATAATGCGCTGTCAGTGTAAATTGTGTAGTTTTTAAAGCCTCCTGGATAAATCTTATATTATTATCATCATCATTTTTGGCCGTTTTTGACACTGATGCAATACTTGCAATGGCCATCGATTTAGTGCTGGTTGCTTGGTTTATGGTAAGCTGGGAAGTTGCTCAAATACAGCGGGGTACAGTGCCCTCTTGAACTTTTACAGTGCTGTACATCACCTTGTATAATTTATACTGTATGCGCCGATTTTTTGGGGGGGTTTAATGTCAAACCTTAGTCACGTCGTATTATGCTTGTTAACCTTAAGGGAAATGAAATGACATATGTAGCTTCCGCTACCTTCGCAGTATATTGTATAATATACGATGAGTACATTGTACGGTTAGATAAGCAGGCAGATGTCTTTGACCTAAATTGGAGTCCGCCTGCATATACTGCGGGCTCATCTCGCTCATCGGTAAGAGAAAGGTCCAGCAGGTGAAGGAAAAGAGAGTGGGAAAATTACCCATCATCACGTCACCTTCTGGTTGGAGAGAATTGCAAGTTATATACCAGCAGGCAATTTTTTTTGCCTTTCAATGTCGTAAGATTTTGGCCAGGGGATATCACAGAAGCATGTCACATTTATACCTGTTTGCAGTGCTTGTGCTGGTGCTTCCGGTGTTGTGTTGTACCGAGGTGCTGATGAAGAGGTGCAGGGTGATGGGCAAGATGACAGGAGACATTAGGATAGACCACGCCTCCACACGCTGCATAATTAGTGATAATGTCAGCTCCTCTTGCGAAAACCATCTTCAGGTGGAGCTGGTCGGTGTGGATCGACATATCAAAGCTGGATGCAAGTTCCAGGAATTTACTGGAGATATCTATGCCTACTATGTCCCGCGTCGCAAGTGCTACCTGCTCAACTCTAGGGTAAAAATGTACTCTATTATTTAAAAAAAAACAATGGGGGTCCTAGCCTATACAGTTTTCAAACCCACATTAAAAAATTATCACAATTTTAATATGAATTTTGGTGTTTTTTGTTTGAAGAAATACAGTTTTCGAGCCCTACACTCTAAGAAATGTCCGGGTTAATTGTATTTATCCCGGAAAAAAGATCACTTTTGTCATGGTTATTTAACCCGGACATTTCTTAGGGTGTATATGTACCAGTCATTTTCTGGCCTCTCTTGACATTGCTGCTTTTGTCACCCTATAGGGCCCTTGTCGTCCGCAAGAAAGACTAACCCTGGACATGAAGGGAGGCGATCTGAAGTGCGTGAACGCCCCTAGCCACTGCCTCCAGCACCAGCAATCACATCTGAGAGAGGGAAGCAGCGGACCTTGCGACCGAATGTCCGCCTTGACGTTGAAAGGGAAATTCTCCAAATATGTATGTCTCAAGCAGGTCACCACTGGTCAGGGATGCCCCACCTGCTCTCCTGGGGCAACCAAGGGGTTCGAGGAGGAAGGCGAGTGCGAGAATGTGGATCTGGAGAATCCAGCGATATGCTTGGATCTGAAAGATCCAGGAGCGATAGAAAACCGTTTTCATAGTCCTCCGAAGGAAACGGACAGTCACGTCGGAAGTGGTGGGTCCTTTTCTGGTGGTTCGAGTGCTTATGGTCCTCCTGCTGAAGCCGCTCCAGGTGCTCCAGAGGAGTCAATTGTACCAGATGTCAGAATATCAGACCCACTCCCCACCATATCCTCCAGATATCTCCCGAGTGATTCAGATCCCAAGCCGCCGAAAATGAAGAACCTGATTATCGAACCCCCTGTACCGTAACATGCCGAATAAAACCAGTTGAGAAATTATATGTCTAATTTTTAAAAAATTGGACGGTGTTATGCAATAATGAGTCAACCCCCGTTTTGAGAATAAGTGTCCTTTTCGGTCATTTATGGCAGAAGTATATGCAGATTTTGCCAGCTTCATTTTAACGGAATTAAGTACGCGCCTTCGTAAATTTTAGCATTTTTTGTGGGTTGACACATTATTGCATAACACGGTCCAATTAGGCACTTTTTTGATGTCCTTTTTTTAAAAAGCAACACAGTGACAGGACATGAAATGGCATGACAGTTTACCCCTAACACAAAGCTGTCCTTCAACTCTGCCAAAATAAATCATAGTGCCTGCAAAAAGAAAAGAAAAAAAATCCCGTACTAATCTCGGATCCACCAGGAGTCAAGCAAAAGTTGCATGTTACCAGCACGAAAGGCCCCCCAATTTCCACACACACACAAAAAAAGCTATTACAACCTTTCCGTGAGAGAAGCCATCACTTTTGGCGATCAAGGAAAGTCACAACCCCCCCCGAATTACAAAAGTGACCATCACCCGATATAGATTTCCTATATATATTGTTGCTGCAAAAAGAGAGCCGTGGAAAATCACACAGAGGGGAAAGGGGGGTGGGGGGTGCAAAATAAGTTTCTCCTAGGTGACCCGATTTTATTTACACTCGATTGATTGTTCGAGCTTGTCCAGACGCGGAACTGCAACCGAGCTGGCAAGACGCGGTCAACTACTTCGCCTAAGGTGCTAATTTACAGGTAATAATTAATGAAATTCTGCCACCTTCTCACAAGCACCCCTTTTCGACCAATTATTATTTCTTTGCTTTTTTTCATACAAGGGCATCCTGAGCAACATATCGAAGCAGTTATGGTGACAACCAAGAAGGGTCCAGTCGCTCCGACCAGACCAATATGGGAGTCTGCTGGAAAGCCCATGGCCTACAGGAAGTCGTCCAAACCAGGGGTGTCATTCGACTTGAGGAACAGTGAGGTTAAGCCATTTCTATTATATTATTTACAGGAATGTTTTACGAGAGCGCAACCGAACCTTGGCAACGTCGCAAATGCTACCCATTTTGTCCCCCCCCCCCCCCAAGAGTAGCGTTGGAAATAATAGTGCACAATCATGGACAATATGCCAACCGTGCAATATCCATCATTCTGACGTCCGCTGGAAAAAAAACGTAACTCAAAATCCACATCCCTTGCGGCGAGAAAAGTAAGAAAGTGTTTCCGAAAGCCACCAAGAGGTGGCGTTGAAGGAAGTGGGAAAAGGAACGGGCACCCCACCTCCATCTGTTGGATGCTTTTGGTACCACTCCTTTTTTTCTCGCCGCAAGTGACAGTGGATATTGAGTTACGGTCTTCTTCCAGCGGACGGCAGCATTGTGCACTATTTACAACGCTACGCGCTACGTGAACTGTGGTGCGAACTCGGTTGCGCTCGTCTATACTATATTTGCCAGCATGTAGTGCAAGGTTAACAGCATTTTTAAATATAATAAATAGATTTTTCTTGTCTATTCCGTCTATAATATATTAGCAACATGAGAATCCCCCAGAAGCGGAGTCGGTGTTGACGTCGACCACCAGGGACAAGAGGTTCTATGGCGCTCCTTTCTCATCCGGAAGCATCAGGTTCACCTCGGTTCCACAGAGGTACCAGAAGGACTACTGGGGAACCCTGTACCTCGACCCATACCTGAACAACCTGGTAAGACCTCCTCTTGAGACTCACTTCAAACGGAGGTGAGACACATGCTTGGTTATACCGCCTTGTTGGGCTTTGTCCGCGCGGTGACTCATCACCAACGTGTAGAGGAGGGCCGGGCAGTGTTGCCACATTTTGGCAATGGGTTGTATATACTATCGTCGTTATTGCCACCAGACCGAAGAAGACGTCCTGAAGGAGGATTACGACCCCCACAGGAAGCCGAACAAGTCGCCTTTCCGCTCTTACGACGAGAGGCTCCGACTGCCTGGCGTCGAGAAGAAGACCTGCACCAACAAGATGGGCAGCACCAAGTACGGCATCGAGCACTCCCTGAAGTCCCGCACCAGTGACATGCTGGCTCCCTTCAGGCTGAGGAAGGCCTTCGAGGAGAAGAGGGAGATGGTAACGTAAAACAATATAATGCGCTCCTTCCTGAAGCGCTTTTAACTGATGGCATATGTCTCCTTATACCATAGCTGCGCATGAACGGACCTGGGACGTACAACGTGCAGGAGAGCGAGAAGGCCACCCTGCGCAAGACGGACTTCGTCTTCGCCAAGGGCGAGAGGTTCCCATCTAAAAAGAAGGCCGGCCACGACACCCCTCCTCCCGGGCTGTACTACAAGCCGGAGGACAACAGTACGCCCAAGCAGGGCCACAGCAATTTCGCGCCGATGGACAGCAAGGTACCGGCCAGGGACTTCAGCTCCCAGGAGCTCCCTTGCCACGCGGAAGGACCAGGGGCGTACAATCTGCCATGTCCGACGGATGAGTTCCTCAAGAAGAGCAGGTACGGACCCATCAACATGCAGATGAAGTGCAGGTGGACGAAAAACTTTGGTGAGTTGCAGTTCTTTATATAGAGCCACACGCATTTAGATCAGCCTATGCGCCAACTGGTAGTGGCAGGGTAGTGGGCTATCGTACTACGTCCAAGTTGGTGGGGTGGGCCAAGCAGCGTTGCCAAAATGCATTCGCATGAAATGATTTGAGCTGTACAATATATACATTGACAGACACGTCGAGCAGGACGGTGCCTGCGTCAGGTCTGGTGTCTCCGAACGCGTACAACATCCCCAGCTGCTTCCCCAGCATGGTCCGAGATCGGAAGAAGGACGCGATCGGAAGGTGGGCACAGTCCGACAGGTTCAAGAAGAGTGACGGCTCCAGGATAATCGTGGCCACAGGAGCCCTGTTTGAGGCACGCGTGTTTTGTTGTTGATGTGTGGTCCCCCGCCCATTTCAATTCATTCTTTCGTAATGTTAACCTGCTGCTGTTTACTGTCGCAATTTCCAGAGTTCGTCTGATGCGCCATCCCCAGCCTCATACGATATCGTCCCGCCACTTACATACACGAAGGGTGTCCAGAACAAGGCTCCGTTCAACGCTATGCACCCCAGGAACATGACTTTTGGACCGACAGGCTTGGTACGTTCGCTTGATGTATTTACTGCGCAATATTATTATTAATTAACCTGTACGCGTTGATTGTTTTCCACCAGTGGAAAGTGCCTCCTGCTCGATACTACCCGGACACTTTCGAGAAGAGCTGCCACGTGAACGGTCACTGCAGCGTGTTCAACTCCCGGGCGACTCGAATGCTCTCCAAGGACCAGATGGAGGTGGTGGCTGCAAGGACCAAGCCGGCCAACATCTCACGCCCACGACCTTCCTACTCAAGAGCACCTCAGCCTACCTTTTCACTACGACATTATTAATAGTTTTAGTTGCAAACCAATATCTACACAGAACGTATACCTTACATGTATACGCGACTCTTTGCTAATGTTTTTTTTATAAATGATTTTATTTTTACAATAAAGCTTATTGGGCTTACTCTGGTGTGTTATTGGATAGTGTATACTGTAGGCTACAGGAAGATAGTTTAGGCCTTACTGTCATGTAAACAAGTATTCCAACACTTTTCAGTACCAAAATGTCACTCTTAAATTGGCGGGGAAAAGGGGGCGTGGCCTAAAAGGCGCATTCTCACTCCTGCCTAACAACAGTGACGTCAGCAGACACCTGCTGCACCTGGCGGTCGTTTGATTCGGCTTATTTACTGGCGGCGGCGGTTCGATGCCGTTGTTAGGAGCGCCAACAAAGCAAACAAACAAAATAACAAAGGCAGGCCGGGTGCTTTCCTGCCTCTGCACCGATCTGTTTAGCCACAGTGACGTCACATACCCTAGCTCGCCAACTAATACGTATTTCTTCATTCTTCAAACTAAAAACATTCATTTAATAATAATGCTGATTGTTTTTCAGATTGGTTTGCAAAAATGTAGGTTATGACCCCCCGTGTACATGCAAAATCTTCATCTGCAATGAGAAAGTTTGAACTCAGAACCATTAATTGCAGGTAGAGCCACCTGTCGCATGCAAGGTTCAACACATTTACAAATTTTTTATATAATTAAATACCTGCCATTTTACATGAACATAAAATATGTGATTTTATGAAAAAGCATTTTGGGTTTATTTTTATGATTTTTTTTTTTGTAAAAAAAAATATTTGGAGATTACGCGAAATAGCTGTTGGGTGTCTTGGACAAGATGGCGGCGCCCAGCTGAATGTAATTTACGTCGATTGTAGTTGTGTATATTATTTTCTTTACTTGCGAATTTATCCATTCAATTTGCTTGTAATCGGTGGCCACAGCCTTTGGTCCTGGTCCTCCTATTGTTGCACCCTCTGGATGCTCGTCCCAACAATCGGGCATTGTTATGGACAGGTTGGTACTCCTTTTTTATTTTTTATTTTGGAGCCTCATTTTGTTGCTTATCACTGGTCGATTGTGGGAGAAAAAAAGAATATCTTTCCGGCAGTTTTTTATTAAAAAAGTAAAAAAATGCCTGGGGCTATTTTACCCACCTTACCAGTGGTAACGCAAGTGGTCAGCCTCAGGAGAAAATTTCGAAAGCTGTTTACTATTCCCTGTTGCCTGACACAGTAAGTGACACTTTGGTAATTTTGGTCAGGTAAGAACCTGGCATAAGTGCGACGTACCTGTTCGCAAGAGTCGTGCGCATGATTTACTATAAATGAATTGTCTTACAGGAGACCTGCACTCCCCGATGGATTGGCGTCTGCGATTACCCAGGGCGACCTGACAGCGATGGCTGCTTACCTGGATGTCAACACCAGCGAGGGAAAGGAGGTGGCGAAAGACGCCCTCCTTTTCGCCATAGAAGGGAATCACATGAAATGTGCAGCCAAACTTATGAGCATGTGTAAGTGGGTTGCGTACTCAAACGTGGAAGCTGTTTTACGTAACGAGCCTTTACTTTCAGGTGATTTTGTATCCGACAATGTACCAATACGTTTAGTATCTCCACCTGGGTATAAGACTTTATTGCATTTTGGTACGTACATCGGTACATGAATTAGATAGTTGTAGAAAGAAGTACTCAACTTCTGTTTTTTTCTTCAGCTGTAATGAGCAGCTGTGTGGGCCTGATACGGTCATTATTGGAAGGTGGCTATGACGTAAATACCAAAGCAGACAGAGAGCAGTCAGCCCTTCATGCCGCGTGTATGGTGGTGAGTCACACCCGAGTGCAATTTGGCCAGCTCCGTTTTAACCAATTGTTTTCTCAGGGCAATGTGAAAATTTTCCAAGTGCTGTTTGACCATGGAGTGAACGTTAACGCAAGGAATTCGGAAGGCGAGGCTCCGTTGCATCATGCGGCTAGCATGTGCATCGACGCGGATTGCGTTCGCATGCTGGTTGGACACCCTAATGTCGACCTAGATCCACAGTAAGGCTTTTCGTAGATGTTGCGACATTTGTTACTTGTTTCCATTGATTCGCAGGAACTTGTGTGGTATGACTCCTCTTATGATGGCGGTGGAGTCTGGTGCCTACGAAAGTGCAGAGATCCTGCTGGAAGCCGGAGCGGACTGTAATGAGCTTCTGGATTGCAGGAGTTATCTCCCGCTACACTGGGCAGTGAGGACCCGAAAAAACAGGCTAGTATTCATATAGGCCACATAGCAATTAATCTAAGTTAAACAACAATTTCATGACTGTACAGGGTCGCAGAGATACTTCTGAAGAAGTTGACGCCAATGGCAAGAGAATACATGTGCATGAATTGTCGGCCATGTGAAGAAGTTGAAGACATACTCTGCATTGCATGTCGTTACAAGTGAGTAAATGTTTGTAGGCCTGGAATGATGTGTCAATTCGTAATTGCGTAATTATGATCACTAGTAAAAATGTGACATTGGATTTTGTTTCCAGCCAGGACATTCTTCCTTCCCTGCTCAAAAGTGGGTTCCGCCTTTCTGTCGATTGCTACCAGGCTATTGACGGTTCACCCGACTCGGACATGTGCATGACCCGACTGACCCACAGCGAGGTGACTCCGCTCAAGTCATTATTTGAGAAGAGGAAGTTCAGGGCAGCCAAGTACCACTACGCAATGCCCGTCACCCTTCTGCTGTGGTCTCATGGCCAACAGTCGCGATTTGATGCTCTCAAGGCGTACTTGGATGCAGGTACAGTGTGTGATTTAGGACCTTCTGCCCTCGTTATCTGCTGGCAACCCCAGTAAAAGCGTATTTGCGTACCTTCTTTAGGCTTGCGGGTGAACCCGACCCACCAGGATGCGTCGCCTCCTCTGGCCCTATTTATTCGACACTACCACAGCCACGGACTTACAGACTCCCTCCACTTGTCCATCCTACGCCTCTTGGAGTCCAGAGGCCTTGACCCAGACTACACCTCCCGTCACAACACCTTCGGCGCACCGGATTCGCTTGTGGCCGCCAGCATAAGCGACCCCCGAACCCTGGCATTCCTTCTGAAGTTCTCCAGGACCATGCCGGACTGGCTTCTTTATAGGTGACCGGATACACCCGGAAGTACTCCCTGCCCTGTACGGCACTGCTAAATGGAACTGTAACTCTCGACAGGTGGACAGCCGTGTTGAACGGAGACGACGAAGGGGCGAGAGTGGTTAAACCGGACCATCGGAGGCTGTTTGCCGCCCACATGAAGGCCATTTGCAGCGTGGCGGTTGAATTCGGTGGGAGCTGCTTGTGTGCGAAAGGGGTCAAGAAATTTCAGGAAGCAGTCGAAGGAGCTACTAGAGAAAGGGCTGACTGGGCTCATCTACACGAGCAGTTGGGTGAGCAACTTTGGTCTTTAGTTTTGGACATAAGGGGCGGCACTTTCAGCAGAATATATCTTGATCTGATTATTTTCTCCGCAGGTTGTGTCTCTTCCCTGCAGCATATGTGTAGGTGGGCCGTTCGCTGCGCATTGTCAAGATCTCTCCGACAAGGCCAACTTTTGAAGAGGGCATTAGACCAGTTGGAGCTTCCCGAGAGACTGAAAGGGTTTCTTCTCTACCACGACGTTGACCTTCTCCAGTTTCCGATAGGACAGGATGAGGATCATGTGTGGTAGTAAAAAAAATGCAAAAATTTACCAAAAAAAAAAGATTACAAAAATAAAAATGATTGTATATGAAAACATATGGCTCGATATCTCTTGTGCGTTGTTAGCATATTTTGACTCATGACGTAAGTTATTCCGGCATCAGTTATGTGAATAGTTGTAGTTCGTTGCGAGGCCGATAGTTGTATGCTGTAAGTGTATGTCAAACTATTGTGCGAAATGATCTGATAGTTAATGTTGTTGGTGTGTAGCATTCCTTTTTCTGTCAAGTTGTTCATGGTTTACTGCTTCGAGAAACCTTGTCATCTGTAAATAAGTTTCATGGTGTAATGAGAACACCGGAGTGCTCAAGTATGATTAAAACGGTGATTGGAATGCAGAATAATTGCAATTTATTTTTTTTGCCCTGTCTTAATATTCTCAGCAACGGACAACCTGCAGCCATGAAAGCCCTGGATTGAGTTCAACATTCAGCAGCTTAAGCTTAGGGCTGATATCTGATTAATTACGCGAATATTAGCACGCAAAAAGTCATGAAAATCATTATTTTCGCAGTTTTATTCTGGAAATCCGTGATTATTTATAGCCGTTACTTTTATTAGCCGTTCTTTTTTTAAGTAACAGAGTTGGTAAGTTGCTGTGCTTTTTAAAGCCCGATCAAAATGGCGTCTGTTTTGTGTTGAATTTTTTTCGTTAATCGCGATCAATTTTTTGAGAGGTTTGAGACGTGGTAGGTTTGATTTTGATTACCGAAGATGGCAGGAGAAGTTGTGGTGGACGCTTTGCCCTACATAGATCAAGGGTACGACGAGCCTGGAGTCAGAGAAGCGGTGCGCATCCCATTTTGCATGGAGTGGAATCTAAAATGTGTTCTCTTTGGGTGAAATAAAGATGTTAAATTTATTTTGATTGTTTCAGGCGATGGCCATGGTTGAAGAGGAGACGAGGAGGTACAGGCCGACCAAGAACTACTTGGACACCCTGCCGCCTCTTAGCCTCACCGCCTTCGAGGTCAGTTGGAATCCGTTGCCGCGACGGACAACGACGTTGTTCCGGAGTGGAAATGTTTTTCTGTACAGAAATGTGCAGGGAATAGTTGTTTTTTTTGGGGTGTAATGACGACCTGTAACATTGTCTTGCAGACGGAGATAATGCGGGCAGAGTTTGACCGCCTGCAGCAGCGTCTTCCGATGGAAGTTTTGAGCATGAAGAGATACGAGTTGCCTCCTCCGCCAGCTGGAAAGATGACCGACCTCTCCGCCTGGAACGAGTGCGTGGAAAACTCCATGGCCCAACTGGAGCATCAGGCAACCAGGTCATGCAACTAGTTTCCAGTTCAATAAATAGTGAAGTAAAATAAAAACTAATACATGAAAAATAAATAATAAAGTAAAATAAAAACTAATACATAAAAAATGAATAATAATGTAAAATAAAAACTAATACATGAAAAATAAATAATAAAAGTAATAAAAATATATGAATGTGTATAAAAATTAACAATGAAAGTAATAAAAAATCATAAGTACATAACATCATAAATGTATGAAAGTAAATCATAAATGCCTAAAAATAAATAATACGCGTATAAAAATAAATAGATGAAGTAATAAAATAACTGAAATGTAATCAAAATTTTAAAAAATAAACAACAGAAATAAAAATAAAAGAAATGGTGAATAATCGAAAATAAAAATACAATAAACAATAAAAATAATCAAAAAAATAAAATAAACAATAAAAATAATAATTAACGTAAATAAAAATAAGCAGATAACAGTGATAAAATAACTGATAAAAGCAATAAAAATCAAAATAAAATAAACAATAAAAATCAAAATAATAAACAACCAAAATAGAAATAAAACAAATGGTGGATAATCACAATAAACAAAAACAAAAGAGTGAATCATAAAAATAATAAATAAGAAAATAATAAGAATTAAATAGTGAATAAATAACAATAAACATTAATGGGTAGAATTTTCTTCACACTGCTACTTAAGTAACTTAGCAGTAACTAGCAGTGGGACAAAAATTCACCTAAAAATAATTTACATAATAGTGAATAATAAAAATAAATACAAATAATGCTGAAGTGTCGTCATTAACGATGTAGGATTGCAAATTTGGAGCTGATGATGGATTACGGTTGTGAAGCCTGGAAAGCGTACCTGGACGTTTTGGTCCAGATGGTTGGAGATGCCCAGAAGCAGCTGCACACTGTCAAGTAAGTGGATTTGCAACTCTTTCTTTCCCGCTGGAAGTCGCGACTAATTGGCGTTTCTTGCTTCCCAGGAAGGAGATCCAGGAGACGAACTGGGTCCGCAAGAATATGCAGATGCAGGCGGGCGACAAGTTGCATCAACTTGAGTCCTCTTGGGTGGGGCTTGTCAGCAAGAACTACGAGATCGAACAAGCTTGCGTTCAGCTTGAAAAGGAAGTTCAAGCCCTGCAGCAGGAGGGATTGTGATTCCATACGTCAGTGTGATAAAATGTGTCACTTTTTGTAACGAAAAATGGTTGCACAGTGCAAGGGTTACACTCCATTGATTTTTCGTAGCTTACCCGCAGAATATTGTCAACTCTAGGTCTTGAAATCTTTTGAAATAAAATCTATCACTTTGTGGATTCGGAAGTAACTTTTCCCCCCGAATATTTTATTCGTGGTCTGGTACAATCATGACTCATTACATGGTTCTGAAATTTATCGGGATATAAAACAATTTCAGGGAGGTTACTTACAATGCGAATTTTTTGACAGTGGATGGTGCCGGCATTCTTCCAAGTGTCGCTCCAGGCTAAAGTTGCTACAAAACGGTCGGAGGCAAAATCGGCAACTAAATGGCATTTCTCCAGCGTGGACCACAGCATGACGAGACAGATCGCCATAGGCGGAAAATACCTTCGGGCATGACTTGCAGGCGAACGACGTGGCTGAACTCTCATGTGCGTTCATGTGCATTTTCAGGTACTGCACGGTGTAGAACGGTTTGTGACAAATGTTGCACCTGACTTGATCCTTGCTCGTGTGAAAATGACTCGCATGTCGTTCCAAACGGTCCACTGTGGAAAACACTTTAATGCACGAATCGCATTTGTACAGCTTCGTGTTTGTGTGGATCTTTGGTTGCTTCGGGTTCAACCTGGCATTAACGTGAGGCTTTACGTCCGACATGTAGATTGGTAATTTTGAATCAAGTGGGTCGGATGCACCAGCAAGTAGATTCCGATCGGGGCTGGCACACTTTCCATTATGTACGGACTCTTCGTTAACTAGATTATTACACGGATTGCTCTGAGTAAGTGGCACGTTTGCATCGAAATCAATGGCTTGCATCTCATTACATTCAGATTTCACATGAATTGGTTTGCAATCTTCGCTATTCTTCATCTTATCAACAACAGATTCGGCCTTTAGATTCTCATACGCATACATACGAATAGTTTTGGTAACAGGCATTCCTTCGTTAAAGCCAGCGACATACATCTCACTCGGTTCGAATTGCACACGTGTTGGCTTACTCACATCGGAAGTGTCCACAATTTCAGTCTTTCTACACTCACTTGATTTTCCGTACATTGTAGGTACATTTCTGGACTTCTGTAAAGAGCTTTGCCGGACCACTTTTGCTGACCACACGTCGCCTGAAGGTAAAATTTTAGCTGAACTTCCACATTTGAGCTTGCCCCAAATTTGCTCTGAATTCTTATAATGTGTGTCATGTGCTTCCTTCACATTCTTAGTGAGATGTGTCGCCATGTGTGTCATCAGCAGGTCGTTGCCTGGAAACCGCATGGTACATGAGCTACACTGGTAAAAAACTTGTCCGCCATGCTGCGTTTGCCCGGTTTGAAGTGTCCGGACAGGGTGTGCGACAGGACGTTGTTCAGACGCTTTCCCCTCGGTATGAGTCTTTAAGTGGACCTTCAAAGCCCGCTCAGAGGCATACCCTGTCCTACACGTACTGCAGATAAACAGAGACCTAATGGACGCTTGCACCATTTTGCATGGCATGTTGTGTCTGGTCGCACACTCTTGCTTTTTGTCATCGCCACTAGCTGCGTTCCCCGTCAATGGATTGTCACCAATTTCTTCTGTGTGTGTTCCAAGAGGATCACCATCATCGTCTTTTTCCACTTTGATCATCACTTCCTCGTTCTGCGTCTCATCGTAATGTTCCTCCATGTATTGATCGGCCGGCTCCTCCTTTATCGTCACCTTCCATCCGTCGTCAACAGTTACGCTTCCCTCCATGTCTTGCTTCAATTGCATCCCAGACATATTTTTTCCTGCAATAAATTCAGCCCTGCAGACTTTTAATATTTGCAACATGAGGACAATTAAATTTGATTTTTTTTTTTTACAAATTTTGATTCCTGGACCACATGCCGATACAAACCTGACTAAAATTATGCGTACCTGATGTAACACACTGAGACAGATCCGTTTGACCTCTGACCTCTTCTTTAACTCCAGCAGATAATTTAAAAAGTTGTAAAATTTCACGGGTTAAACTCGTTTAGCGACACGGAAATGGCAGCCATCTTTGTTTTTGGGCCCGTTCGGGAGGCTGCCTAAAAACAGATCGTAAAAGCGTGGAACGATTTATATTATAAACAACATATTTACGCTAGTGTATACATTTTAACTAATTAATCAAATAAATATTGCGTAAAATTCTAGATTCATTCTAATTAGAATTAGAGCGGGAATACAATCTGGTTTGAAAAAAATAAAGTTCATTCAAGGGTCATTCACTCCGCAAAATGTGATTTGCAACTAAATTTTAATGATTAAATTTTAGCGAAAATATTGAGCAATCTCAGGAAAATTTATAGAGTGTACGGACGTACTGAAATTAGTTATTTTCGAGGTGTTCGGATCGAAATTTGGACCTGATATGGATTGGATTTACAGTACATTTTTCTTAATTATTTCGATAACGCTCGACTTAATAATCATAATTATTCTTAAAAGGTTATCTGGCAGAAGATAAACGGGGAAAAAAATGTGTCCAAATATCGTCGATGAGGTTTTAGATAAATTACATTATTTTACAAAAAAACGATGCTTCCTGCTGGTTCTGCAACTTTGGGGGTCTAGGATTAATTAATTAAATTCATACACTTTTATTACATTTTATTTCCAGGCATTATGTCGATTAAATGTTCAAGGCAGGAAGGATCTTACCCTTGCAAGTTCCAAATCCAATCCTGTGTCCGTTACCTTGGCAGTATCCTACGGAATAATTTAATCAAATTAGTGGTTACATTAATAAAAATTCAGAAACAGCAAGTGGCAATAAATAGCATTATTTTTGAACACTGGTGATATAAGCGTATGTTATGCTTATTAGTATATAATTACCTGTGATAATGACCTCGTCACCGTCGTTGAGGAACTTACGGACTGTGCCATCAGACATGTTAATTGCTTTGGTTCCCTTCCATGAAAGTTCCAGCATGGATCCGTATGAATCAGGAGTCTAAGGAGTGAAAAAAAAAACACAGCACAATTATTACATTACATACAAGTCGACAGGGTGAGTTCATGAGCTCTCAAAAGTGCTCGTTATCCTGATAATACACTGAAATTAATTGTTAGCAGTTATGAATATAATTAGTATATCTCACAGGTCCGCTAATGGTTCCAGAAGCCAACAGATCACCAGGATTCATGTTACACCCTGTGATGGCATGGTGAGCCAGCTGCTGCTTCATTGTCCAGTACATGTGACGGAAATTGGATTTGCAAACGGTGGTCGGAACTGGCGCAGTCTCAGCTGCAATTAAAAACAAAATGGGCGTTGATAATATAATAAACTGCTCAAGTCAATAGTCCAAAAAATAATTATACAAGGACGCTATAGTTGTGAAATTTGGCAACACTGCCCCGCCCGGTCCCCCACTTTGGACATAGTACGATATGTCACTAATACCACAGTTAGCGCATCTCTCTGCATACTACTGCCACTCTCAGGGCGAAAGTAGTAGCGCCTACTGCACGTTGGTGATGAGTCAACGGCTCAACGCGTGTAAATATGGACAGAGTCACGCCTATAGCAGGGAGCATATAGGCCTACTACATAAGAGGCGCAAACTTCTGTCGGCGCCTTTGATGTTCGCGTCTCTCTGTTTGGGGCCGTTGCCAAGGCTGGCGGCCATCTGGAAGTGTGGGGAACGCCAACGAGGTATAAATAGGGTACAGGCAAAAATAGGGTCCGACATCTTTGATGTGGTTTTGGCGGCCATGGCAACTACACGGCAAGAACACGCGCGAATCAAAGATGGCGGACCCTATTTTTGCCTGTACCCTATTTATACCTCGTTGGCGTTCCCCACACCTCAAGATGGCCGCCAGCCTTGGCAACGGCCCCAAACAGAGAGGCGCGGAAATCGAATGAATGCGCCTCTTATGTAGTATATATGCTCCCTGCTTGGACGTAGTACGATATAATACCATAGTTGGCGCATCTCTCTGCACCCTACTGCCACTCTCAGGGCGAAAGTAGTAGTGCCTACTATACATGCACGTTGGTGATGAGTCACGCCTAGCCAATGATAAGTTATGGACTTGTCACAGTCAGTGTTGCAATAACGTACGTTTGATGGCCACTTCCAACTTGATGTCAAAGTTGTAATTGTCTGTGTGCTTCAGGTAAGGGAAAGGCTCCGGGTCCTGAGGATAGTTGGAGACAGCGAAAGGCTCCAGGGCATCCATGGTGACCACCCAGGGAGAGATGGTCGTGGCATGATTTTTGGCCAGGAATGGACCCAGAGGAACGTACTCCCACTTCTGGATATCACGAGCTGAAATAATAGGTGCAAATCGTTGGTACTTTTCAACAATTTTTTTATTTTGGTGATAGACACTTCCTTACCGCTCCAGTCGTTCATAAGGACCATTCCGAAGATGTGATCTTCCGCTTTTTGGATGGGGATGGGCTGCCCCATTTGGGATGCTGGCCCGATGAAGAAGGCCATCTCCAACTCAAAGTCGAAGAGACGGCATGGTCCGAAAGAAGGAGGTCCGTCTTCGAAGGGTCTGGTCTGTCCATTGGGACGACGGACTGGAGTCTCGGACACAACGACGGATGACGAACGACCGTGGTAACCCACAGGGAGGTACTTCCTAAAGAGGAATGTGTTGGGTTCAATCACATTGTGGTCTTACAATACCGACAAAACGTTGTAAATCAGTAGACTGCATTTTATCGAAGCTATCAGTAACAGTTCTCTCTAAAACCGTTACCGTTTGACCTACTTACTGAAGTTTAGGAACAGCTAAATTTAGATATCAGTTGGTCATGTCGTACGATAAAAAATACCGTAATATCCATCAAATTGAAGCGTACCAGTTAGGCATGAGAGCATTGTCCTTCCCTCGAAACATGGTTCCAACGTTGGTGGCATGATCCAAAGACGAGTAGAAATCGGTGTAGTCGCCAATATTTGCAGGAAGGTGCATGGTAGCGTCCGACTGCTTCACAAACACCCTGTAGTTTCAAATAATTTTTTTTTTAAATTATTTGATTTAAAAAAAACTTATATGTGAATTCACCTGCTTCTCATTTGCTCATTATCTCTCAAGACGCTCTCGTTGGCGGACAGGATCTTTTGGAGGGTAGATCGGGCCTCTTTCCATGCTGCTCTTCCCAATGACATAAAGTCGTTCAAAGTTGACTATGTCGGATTAATTTTGATTAGTCCAACAGTTGATTAAGGCATAACTCATGCTTGTACCTGTTCAAAAACATGTTGATACTTTGAGAGAACTGGGCCGGTGAAGTAGGACTTGGCTTCTTTCAGATCCAATATGTAATCGCCTATGGCTACTCCTATGCGATGTTTAGGCTGAAATAATTATGATTATGATAATGACTATTAGTATTAGGCTCTCATATTAATATTATTGGTGCTTACAGTACTTTTAGATCAGTAAGGAAAAAAAGTGGCTCATTTTGGTTGCAAATATTCTACCAATATTTTTCACTTGTTAATTAATTAATTAGGGCCGAATTCAGAGAGGTTGTTTAACGTAAACGCGCCCGATTAAATCCTTTAGTCATCCTCGATTAGCAAATTTAAAAGTGCTAGCAAGTGCGATTAGGGGGCGTTTAGCGCTAATCGCCGTCTTTGTATTAGCATGGTTGATTAAATTTGCTAATCGAGGCTGACTAAAGGATTTAATCGGGCGCGTTTACGTTAAGCAACCTCTCTGAATTCGGATAATTAATTAAGGAAGCAATATTACACTGTAGCTGTACAGTAAAATAGCTTCAGTTTTAAAACTATTGGTTGTGAATGCATGTCAATATTGTTAACGAAAAGTAATCACATTTTTGCTTCCCCATATTTTATCTGACTAATGGCCTTTGATAAGAGGCGCCCAAAGGTTATCTCTTTCTGATATATTCACAGGCTGTAAATCCTTCTTCCTGTTCATTCAAGTGTTGATCTGTAGCGGTACATTATGCAGTACAGAAAAAAAAGTGGGTCACTCACGTCATTCCTGGTGGAAAATATTCCGTAAGGCAGATTTTCGATGGGGAAGTGTGAATCGCTGGGGTACGATATGAAACTCATTTTTTTCGGGGGGTGGATTTTTAGGCGGAGATGGACGACTTGAGATGCTGCTACTCCAGTGTCTTGATGGGGAAAGGGACGAGAGTCCTTCCTCAGCCAAAGTGACGAAGTGTCACGACCTTTTGTAATCCACTTACATTATAGGCGCTCCTCCGATGCCATCTCTAGATGAGAAAAAGAAACGGGTAGTCTTGCCCCTTTCCAACTGAGGCGCTGATTCTCGGCTGTACTTATACATGGGTGATAATAATTAGTAATTAATATAGGCTCACAAATGAACTTTGGTGGTTTGGAGCATAATGGTACATGTTTTTTGATGGCATATACAACACAACAAAATAAATTGCAGTGAAATTACAAACTGAAGTGATATAATGGGATACGATCAATAACGTCATACGTAATTATAAATTAAATGGATAGCAGAGGAATGTGCCTTGGGAACGGCTTCCACAAGACGTGAAAAAAATTAGATAGAACATCCCTCCTACAAAATGATGCACATTCATGCAATAAATGCTGTTTATTACATTTACGCCTCACAGTGAACAAGTTTTCTTCACGTTGACAATAGGTACACATATTGTACATTATAATAAATAACAAACACTTATCTATTACCAGTTGCATGTAGCTTAAAATGCCTCTTTAGATGACTACTCTGATTAAAATTCGCATTGCATATGGAACAAACGTAAGGTTTTTCCCCGGTGTGAATCCTTAAATGCACATTCAGGTTTGACTTGACACGAAAGTGACGTTGGCACACGTAGCATGTAAATGGCTTCTGTCCAGTGTGAATCCTCATGTGAATATCCAAAACGGCTCTTGAACTGAAACTTTTCCTGCAAATTTTACAAGAGTTTGGTTGCTCTTCGAAATGGGTCTTCTGATGAGAGCACATTTCACTCCTTGTCGTAAATGTCCTGTTGCAGATGTCACAAGCGTACGATTTTTCTTGACTGTGACTCCTCATATGTAGGACCCACGATGCTTTTTGGTGATAAGTGCAAAGGCAATATTTGCATTTGAACCTGACATTCTTCGGCTTCGACTTCTGGATGGGTAAGTGGCTCATACTGTTCGCATTTCCACTGCTGTTTCCCACAATTGTCGGAATGTTACATTGTCTTTGAGTCCCCTGAAAAAACAGTAGGCAATACATATATTTTGTCACGTTGAATAGGCTACACATGTGCCATTTAATTCAAATGGCACAAATTGCCCATTCTTATGTACATCGTTAAATTGTTAAATTACTAATATGCGGCTTGATTTCTATGGCAGGACATTGTCACCAATTTCTTACCATGCCTTCAACAGTTTGGTCACACACTGACGGTTCTCTACTTGCAACACTTGTGTCCACCAAAGTCTGAAAGTCCTCTTGTGATGGGAAGGTTTCCATGAAATCCGCAGGCCCTCCTTCGTTACTCCTCATCGGCAAGCCCTATGCCAAAAGTTTCGAAATAAATTATTGATCGCCTATTATTTTCAAGTTCTACAAAAGTACTTGCACAAGAAATATAATAAGTCATAATATCAATTATATTACATGGCTTGATCCATTATGCTGGAAATGTTGCATGGTTGAAAAGGGTTGATTCATCCCATTCGCTGACATAAAGTTCTGGTCCATACTAGCAGCAATCATGCTGGCTTCAGGTGGCACGTCTTCAAATTTTAACCTCCAATTTTTCTGCATCAAGAAAATACGTGCACAAGTATTAATATTGGGCTGGTCGCGTTGCATGTTTCAAAGTGAGCATTCATGTGCTGAGAAATTTCTTACACACATCATTTAGCAATTTTTTTTTTTCGTACCGAATCAATACTGTGAAACATTATTAGAAAATTAAAGCCAGTAATTTTAGTAGAAATTATGCGTCACACTCCTTTGATTAATATAAATCCGATTTCCCAATATTATGAAGACTACACGATCACTCCTACCATACTGTTAGCAGCCTCAGTGTTCCTTTCCATCTCCCGAACACTACCCGGCGGTTCGGTTTGGAACTGCCACGACGAGGACTCCGCCTGATTAGTTTCCAGCTCATTTGCCGCGTCCGCTCCATCTTCCGAGTAGGAATTATCCAGCACCTCCTCCTTCACCACGCACAATACTGGAGCTTGCGAATGACGCTCTTCTGAACCTTGAAATCTACGCGACGGTGGACTGGCACATTCCTCTGAAAAATCTGAAATGGGGGTAATAATTGCCATGTGAAAAATTTTGTGGGACGGTAACCACTGCGGGAAAAAATAACTGATACGCAACATTATTATTATTATTATTATTATTATTATTATTATTATTATACAGACCTCCTGGGCTCCTGCTTGCCGCAGTCCCCCTGATCCACTCCTCAATGTCTGCAAGCCTCTTCTCAATCCTGTCTCCCTGCTGGAGGCTCCTGTGCGCCATCCTCCGGCTCTCCAGCACCACCTCCAGCATCTTGGCCAGCATCTCTCCGCAGCCGCACTCCATCTCAGTCCCCTGCTTCTTCAGGTCCAGATCTGAGAAGGGATTATTTAGTGTGTGACAGACATCAGCAAGTTTGTTGTTGAGGATTAAACTATTAAAAGAAAGAGGAGGAAGCCATGTTGGATTTCGAAAAGGGCCTGTTCGTGTCGATGGCTTCTGAAAACAGTTCAGTACCGTATCTGACTCGAAAGTACTGTATTTAACATACATTGGCAATGTGCTGAAAATGTTAATTATTATTTCACTTTAATTGCATTGAAATGTAACAGTCATTCCCAAGCCCAAACATAAATGTCACATAATTAAAAATCTCCTGACATTTATTTAACTTTGATTTACATATTTAAATGCAGACGTCATGCTATGAAAATAGCATTTTTTCATAATACATGATTTATACCAATAAATTCACATTCACAACCACGGTTTTTGCCATAATAGTAATTCAATTTAATGATAAGTTTGATTATTCACACATCTTGAATGTACGTAATCAAAGCAACTCTACGTATGACATAATCAGTTCACCTTACAAGTCCTTGATGGCATCGTACCATATGGCTCTTCAAATGGCTGCACTGAACGAACTTTGAGTGGCACATGGAACATGCGTAAGGTTTCTCTCCCGTGTGGAGACGCATATGTACATTTAGATTTGACTTTATGCGAAACTTCCGCTGGCAGACATGGCACGTATATGGCTTCTGTCCGGTATGCAACGTCATGTGTGTTTCCAAAGTGTTCTTCGTACAAAAATTCTTATTACAAACCTCACAACAATATAACTGTTGCCCAGAATGACGACTTCTCTGGTGGGACAGCAGGTCTCGCTTGAGTGAGAATTTTTTATTGCACATGTCACAAGAGTACGGAATTTCTTGCGTGTGAGTGTTCATGTGCAAAGTCCACGATGACTTCTGGCTGTACGTGGCGGGGCAGAACTTGCACTTGTATTTAACAATCCTTGGATGCGAACTAGCCATAAAATCACTCAAATTTCCCGCAGTACCACTGCAACTTTGCACAAGCGATGATGCCGAAAAATGCCTTTGAAGTTCCTGAAATAAAAATAAATTACCATTGAACTTTTTTCCTAATTGCACATTAGAATAACTAAGGAAACTATTACCAGATTTGTTGCAGCCTCGTCACAAACTTCGAGTCTTTCGCAAGTAGTACCTGCACGAACTAAGGTAAACAATTGTTCTGGTGAGTGGAAGGTTTCCAAATTCTCAACTATTCCTTCACTGCTCACTGGGTATTCCTTTAAATAAATAAAAAGGAAGTATTACGACAAAAATATTTCACAACAACGGGAAAAATACTTCAACCATTGGATGACGGTAAAGCTAATCGTGACTACGAAGTAATGGGACTAAAGTCTAAAGTAACAATATTTTAATCATTGAATTATTAATATTCTGCGGGTAAGTTCTGTTATTTACTCACCGGCCTTGAATTGCTGCATTCAAAGTGCTGCTGCTCATGTACAGGTTGATTCATGTTTGATATCGTGCCAGTACTCTGGTTAGAAGAGACATTTTCTTCTGCATGCGGAAAAGCCACTTCTCCTTTTAGCCTCCAACTAGTCTGAAGTAGAGTAGTAACACTGAATTTAACACGATGAGCATGATGCAGCAAGAAATGTTGTTTAGCCAAATATATTGCACAGGCATTATTAACCAACATGTCATATTTGCACAATAATTTTTTTATGGCATGCATCAGTATTGGTAATGGGAAAGTCACAGATTCATTTTCTATGTAGCAATTTTATAGGAATTATTATCGTCCAAGGTTCTTCTTAAAAGTAACAGACAGGAAAGAACCTTCACCTCGGTGCCATTGACATGGTCCATACGAGTGCCATTAGCTTGCGGTTCAGGCTGAGCTTCCCATTGCGACTCTGTAGGAGAGGCATCCACGTCTTCCCCATCTTCTGAGTACAATTCATCAGGCGCCTCCTCCTTCACCGCATGTAATAACTGATTCGGATATGACTGCAGGTCCTCACTACCAAATCCTTCTGCCGCAACTTCGCTGGCACACCCTTCAGCAAAATCTGCAATAAAATTATACACATCCAATTGGATTATTATTATTGATAACCGGTGCATTTTACGAGGGACAGGCAGCCCTGAATAAATGAATAAGACCAATTACCTCCTGCGCCACCTCTACTTCCCGCAGTCCCCCTGATCCACTCCTCGATGTCTGCCAGCCTCTTCTCAATCCTGTCTCCCTGCTGGAGGCTCCTGTGCGCCATCCTCCTGCTCTCCAGCACCACCTCCAGCACCTTGGCCAGCATCTCTCCGCAGCCGCACTCCATCCTCCTGCTGGAGCCCTGCGTACCTCGTGTGTATTCCCACAGAGCCTCAGTTTGGCCTGGTGGTACTTGATGCTGGGCACCTGAAACTCCAGCACGCTCCAGCAGAAAGAGACAATAATAACTTCCAGAACAACAATTGAAAAGAATCTTGATAACAATCAAGAGGAGGCCATCTTGGAAGGAGCGTTCGGGTCGCTGTTCCGAAACTGTTCTGAATGTACATTTGATAAATAAATAATTACTTAAATTAGTTAATAAATGGTGGATACAGTGTGCACTGGTTCCGAACTATGTAATATACTATTTGAAACATATACATACATGATAAGCTTAATGTACTGTACAAGGTACTGTATAATATTCAATTAAGCCATCCACCCAATTAACAATAACCACAATAACAATGCAATAAAAATATATGCTGTATTTTTTTGATCTTACGATTCTCAGTACTATTCATTTAATATTTTCAAACCGCAGATGATTGAAACCGTTGCATTACTGGTACTTAACTTATGGTACGCAGTATGATTTCAGGACGTGGAAATAGTAAGACTGTGTAAACAATTTCAATTTATTGTGAGCAATAAAAAATTTAACACACATGCTGCATGATTACAACAATGCGTATCGGTTGTACAATCAGGTTTGTTAAAATCACATGATTTTATAACGATTGAAAATTTGGTTTGAGATAAATCATTACAACTTATTTCTCGTTATTTTGAGCTTAATTACACAACCCTATATAAGAATCACCGAGAGTCATGATTAATATATTTAATGATAGGCCTACTATAAACTGCACAAAGTTAGTCATAACTGCAGTTCAATAATACTCAATATCTTTCAGGTACAAACATGATCAGTGTAGCTTGATGATGAGTGACTGATTCACAAAACAATTTTTCCTAGTGACCAGCTATACGTTTCCAGTACACGTACGCAACGGAAATTATTGAACCAAGGAAATCCTGCATAGGCATCAAACGTTTCCAGAGATATTACTGTTACATGCAGTTTTAAAATAGCAAGGTATTGTACTTTCAGGAATAATTCTCCTGTATAAATATCAGTTCAAGAAAGCGACTAGAATGTAGCATGAATCAGGTAAGTATCATCAACCTTAACATTCTACTTCTCACAAATCCAATTACACGTGACTGGAAAATTGCACTTATAAGCTAATGTCTGCATAGATAATCAGGGGTAATTAGCACCATGATTTCATTGGTTTTGAATCACTTGCGTGGAAGCACCATGATAGCCGTATAATCTAAAAAATAATCACAATATTATGCTCTGACAAACCTCAGAGTGCTCTGCATAATATTATACATGATTTAGCATCATATTGCGTTAGACTAGCATGATCGACAATATGCCTTTGATAAGGCACTAAAATGTTCCATCACCTGAGTTACGAGAATAATCGTGATCATGTTCAAAATGATCAGCAGCCTTACTTGGCCCATTCGCTTGTGCTGCAACCTTCATGCGATGCGACTCAAGTACCCTGGAAGGACCATGCATCCTCATGACATGTTGCTCTATGAATCGCAGCCTGCGGTACACCTTTCCGCAGTGTCCACATATATGCTTTGGAACATTGTCGTCCACCTTGCATTTCTTCACGTGTAAATCCAGCCATTTTATGTGGACATATTTTTTGCCACATGATGGGCAGTAAAAGTATGGGTCTTCCGGCAAAGTATCTGCTGATTCCTCGTCAGTTGAGCTGCTTTCTCGAGCTTCATTGTTGTCATCAGTCGTCGGCATATCTACCTCAGTTGAGCTGCTTTCTCGAGCTTCATTGAAGTCATCAGCAGTCTGCACATCTACCTCATCAGTTGAGCAGCTTTCTCGAGATTCATTGATGTCATCATCAGTCTGCACATCTACCTCAGTTGAGCTGCTTTCTCGAGCTTCGTTGATGTCATCATCAGTCTGCATATCTACCTCAGTTGAGCTGCGAGCTGAAGATTTTTCTTTCACGACCATTTTCAACTTGCCTCGTCCTGCCGTCTTGTTCCTGCTCTTTGCGGAGTGCAACCTACACAGGTCGACCCAGCGGGCAGTACACTTCCTATTTTCAACAGAAAGTTCATATTAGACATTGATTATAGCCGACAGATGATGGATCAAACTGCTTTATTACAGTGCCACGCTGATGATATGCTTTTTCACTAAGAATTTATTCCCCAAAAAGGTGGCCCAGCACGGAACATAAAAACATGACATTTCAACTAATTTTATGCAGCCTCCAAAATTATAATTTATTGTACTCTTTTTGTCAAGTACATTATTTTTGGAAAGTACACTGTACCAAAATATGATGAGCATATACCGGTACAGTATTTTAATACTACTTTAATACCTTATTACAAGTATTTTATGATCATCAGTACTTTTTGTCTTTGAATAAATGGCACTCATGAGAATACGATGGCTAATTTATCAACGTGTGATTGTCATCATCATCAGTACTATTGTTTGTTTGTTTGTTTGTTTGTTCTTCGATCACGACACATATGGGAAAGACTCAAGTAACCCTAATCATATAATTGTAATTACACCTTTTTTGGAAAGCATTGTTTTTCGATAATTACTTGTGGATTCTTTCATCGTATTTGCATGAGGAAATGACTTACTTCTTTTGCTGTGGAGCCATTTCGAATGATTTGTACGTCCGTCGCGGATTATTTTGTACGAATAAGTAGTGTTGGACCACAACAATGCGTCTGGCGTGTGCAGGTAATAACAGTAGCTGTTATAACTGACATAACGTACTTTAACTTTTAAAATTTCGTAGCAGCTAGGCTTAACTTGGCTGCAATTATATTTAGGAATTGCTGGGCATAGTTGAAGGCGGCCCACTTTAAAAATTACTTGGTCATTATTATTCAGGAACAAGGTTTGCTGCTCTGTACTTCAAAAAAATAATTGTCAAGTAAATTCGGATTCTCATTGGACCATTTGAATCATGTGACCAGCAGTGGTGCCAATGGCAAAATTCAAATTTCAAAATGTCGCGTACTTTATGACCCCCCATTCAAACACGGCAGGAAAAAATAATAATAAATTAACTGGGCAATTATCCTAGTGGTAATCAGTGTTAGGGTAAGTAACGTAATGAAGTTGAATTTAATTTTTTTTTAAAGTTCAATACCGGGAAGGCATCAAACTAGTTATCAATTATTTTTGAGCACCTGCGCTATTAAAGAATAAATTCATTCCATAAAAGTATAAATGAACGGAGCATGGGGATGCCAGAATAATTAAGGTGGGCTTACATGCGAGCGATTTGACGAGCGAAGCAGCCAATATTGTCTGAGGTGAAAGTAACAATCCATTTTTGCCTCCAACAATTATACTGGTTACATGGGTTACTCAGCGTTGTTATGACATATGGCGCGATCTAATCGCTCACGTGTAAACAAAGGTATCGCAGATCTGCAAAACATCACTTTATTAGGCATTTGAACAGATAGAAAGTTAATTAAAAGTCATTGTCACTGCTGCTGTTTTCTGCCAGTATAACGTTTGTGGCAGCGAGTGAGGCAGCGGCAGCCAACAACAGCAAGCGTCGCCTTCTGGGAGACTTGTACTTCAGGACAGTGCACCGTCGTCGTTGAATGGGACGAGCAACTTGGTCTATGGCGGATCTGCGATTGATCTGTGTCGGATGAGTTTCTTGTTGCGCGACCTAATTAAAATGGTGTGTTAATTGCGCTATTTATAATGGGAAAAACTCAAGATGCCCCACTTTTACTGAAAGGAGTTGAAAAATATTCATATCACAGTGCCTTTAAAAAAAAACCTTGTATGATGACATGAGCTTCTCTAAAAATATTTGTGAGTTTTTAAGAAGCGTAAATTAGGCCATGAGACTATTTTTTTGTCAGTTGCTCGTAGCAACTTGGGTTCACTGCTCTCAATATGTTTTAAAAATGCAAATTCTCCTTGTGTTTCTTGTTATTCACAATAGTTTAATTGTGAGTAACAATAGCAAAGAGAATAAGGTATGCTGTCAATAAGCACTAACAAGTGTGCAGGAAAAGTATGAAAAACAACCGCATCACTTCAAGAGAATAATGTGAAATTATACTACAAAACACTCTATTTCGTCTTCCATGAACATGCATACACAGAAAAATACATGTTTCAGATACATCAACGATCCACGATAAGTTACATCTGGAAGAGGGACTAATAAGTATCCATCATTATATCGACCAATTCTAAGTATTCCATATGCAATGGCTTCACTAATATCACACGTCACAGAAAATTGAAGCTGAGGAGCTGCACAACAAATGGGAACACATGAGTATAAAGTGGTCGACGGCAGTGGCTCCTCTGCTTCATCTTATCACAATGACTGAGTCAGACAGAAGGAGCTATAAAAATGTACAAATTTAAAATATAAATACGTAGTTATTTGGTCAGGACACGAATTGAGAGTACAAAAATTATCGTCTAATCACAGACAATATTTAAAGTCTACATATCTCTCAATACTTATGCAGGCCAGTGCGAAAAAATTGGCCATTGTCACAATCTCATATGTTTCCCGAAGTCTTCCTGCATCATGCATAGTGAAGTGCACCAATGTTCATAGCGATGCAGGGAACAAATGCAAAAAATTATGCTTAAAACTTTAGCTGATCAGGTACAACATTAAAAAGAATTTCCCTGAACCCTTCGATAGTCATTATTCTTTCCTCGCACTTCTTGCTCCAACAGTCGAATTTTCATGGCGTAATAAGCTCTCCGCTGCTTCTCCGCTTCAAACTTTTCTTCCTCGGCAGCTCGTCGTGCTTTTTCCGTGGCGAATCTGGCCTCTTCGACAGCTACCCGTATGGAATGCTCCTTTTTCAAGGCCTCCATCTCCAGGTTCATCTTCATCTTCAATAGTTCCAGAGCTTCTTGGTCATATCGGGGAAAAGATGCTGGCCACTTCTTTTTCCCGCTTCTTGAAGGCTTGTCCGTTTGCACTTTAGTTGAATTTGCTCGCCTGCGAATTGCAATTAAACATCAGGTAGTCACAAAATACCATCCGTATTGCCTAAGGGAACATAAGTAATGACAAACTCACTCGCAACTGTGCTCACTAAAACTATGCCTAGAGAGACATTCAGCTGACTCTCCAAGGTGATTGCTGGGTGACTCTGGACTTGGTGGATCTGTCTGGTTGCTTTCAAGGCCTTCAGAAGTGCTGGAGTCAAGATTGTCCAGCACTACAGAACACCTTGCACTGTAACAAGTATAATAAACTTAGTTATCGCAGGCCATACAAACCATTGCACTCGTAATTTTACCTTGACACATCGGCATTGTTGTCAGATTCAACAGGGGTGGTTGGAGTATGGTCCACTTCGCCATCCACATCGTTATCTAACTCCGGCCCATCCTTTTCAAAATCATGGGGCAGAAGCTGTGAGATGGCCCAGTCCATTGCGGAGGGCTCCTTTGCGGCCTTCCCCCCATCTGCGTTCTTCTGGCTCCCTCGGAACGATGCAACTGATGTTTTTGCGGACATTTTCATTCTCTTCCATTGTTGCTTGAGCATTGGAAGGGTGCGGGAAGTGCCGTTCTGGGCGCAAAACTTTTCATGAATAGTTTGCCATGCTTTTGCCTTTCTCTTCATCGCAGTTCCATCATATCCTTTGTTTTCCACTAGGTTGATGCACTCCTTGATTAAGCTGAGGAGGGCCTCCCTCTCCTCTTCTCCCCAGTTGCCAGATCGGAACCTCTTGCTTGGTTGGGAGGGTGTCGTGACGGTGACCAGCGAGGAAGGTGAATGATGGACCTCACGCATATGGAGCTGAGCCTGCAGATAATCCCTTGTTTCTGTGTATCTGCTGAATTTAGACTTGCATATACCTTTCACAACCAAAATGTTACACCTGTTTCGAAATTGATCTGATGACATCTGTTAGATTCATCCAGCATGGCACTACGCACACACACCCTTATTGTAATGTACATATTTATTTTTATATACGACCTAAGAGAGGAGCTGGAAAGTAAGTCATTATACAGTATGAAATATCATCATACAAGGTTGTAAGCACTGTGACGCTTCATTGAAGTTATCTTCCCTATTACTGTGAGAGGCGTTTTGTTAGCCTGTTCCTACCTCTTGCTTGTGCCAACGCAATTGCAAAAAAACAAAAAAAAAACAAGCGAGAAAATGATACTAACCTGATTCTCAACAGGATCGACTGGCCTGCTGACCTCATCTGCCGATGCGCCAGGGGTTTCTCCAGACAAGTTAGGCAGCAGCACCATTTCCTCGTCGTCTACCGGCTCTGTCGAATTCATCTCCGCTTCTTGCTTGACCATCAGCAACGATGGGGATTCCTTCATTATGTTAAGCTTCCAGTCTTCTTCGATAGTGACACTCTCATCTTCACCCGCCTCACACTTCACCTTCACTTTCGACATGCTCCTGCAATGGTTGTAAAGAAATTTATGCAAAGTAACAAACAGAACGGACATATCAAAAAATTAATAAAACCGCATTATTAATCGACTACAAGCGTACATAGGGCTGGGAAATGTATTATTATTATTATTATTATTATTATTATTATTATTATTATTATTATTATTATCGACTACAACTCTACAAGTGTACGTAGGGCTGGGAAAATTATTATTATTATTATTATTATTATTATTATTACTATTATCGCTTACAAGTGTACGTAGGGCTGGGAAATTTATTATTATTATTATTATTATTATTATTATTATTATTATTATTACTATTATCGCTTACAAGTGTACGTAGGGCTGGGAAATGTATTATTATTATTATTACTATTATCGACTACAAGTGTACGTAGGGCTGGGAAATGTATTATTATTATTATTATTACTATTATCGACTACAAGTGTACGTAGGGCTGGGAAAATTATTATTATTATTATTATTATTATTATTATTATTATTATTATTATTATTATTATCGACTACAAGTTAGGGCTGGGGAATTTATTATTATTATTGTTATTATTGTTGTTGTTGTTGTTGTTGTTGTTGTTGCTGCTGCTGTTGTTGTTGTTGCATGCAACATGCTAGGATTTTGCACATTATAAAGCTTTAATATTAAACCATGACATATTAGATAGACAATTATAATTTTTTTAAAATTCATTTTACCCCATTGGGAGAATGATACCTCTCAAGCAGTTTGGGTGTGTCTTATCCTTTTTTCTGTTACTCTGTAGCTTTTTTTGGCAAGTGTGCCATGCATCCACCTGTGCCTGGTTGTAGCCTGTATGTAGCCAAATTAATTACCGCTGTTTCTATGGCCCACTTTCGTCCAGATTCGCCAAAAAAAAAAACATTGACAATGACCAGAGTGTCCTCTGCAAGGCGCTTGGGGTGCCTTCGAGTGGCAGCACTGCAACCTATTCTAAAACAATCTGGATATACATACAGCTTATTACGCGCACTTGTTACATTATTGGGCACATAATTATGTAATTATAGTTTTAAGTACAATCGGAATTATAAAATTATGCATATAAATGCATGTTAGTTATTTAAAAAACAAGCAGCGATTTTAGCTACATAACAGCTATTTTGATCAACATTGCAGTTTTAGACACTCGCAACCAGCGTTTATAATTATTGCAATTGCAGCCATCTTTTTTGCGACAATGTCGACGACATTCGACTGTCCATCTCTCCCTGGCACGACCGGCAACAATTGGGCTAGAGCAACAATCATTCATTGTTAGCAGCTACGTGGTACACGGGCCTGTTGTAAAAAAAAACAAACAAGTTATGCGAAGGAAACAGCTGTTTTCGATGACGTAATCGAACGTTTTTGTTTACAACAGAAGTTGGCAAGTTCTCTTTCGTGTCTGGAATTCCTGGAAAAAGAACCAGCTGGAAAAATCAGGCATAATCAGATTGACTGGAGACTGTCAGGTGAGTACGCTTCAATTGAAAAGGCTGGTATGAACAAAGCGTACTCATCAGTACGAAGCCTTGCGTCGTGCGCACTGCTCTGTAATTGTCATATTAACAGCAATTATTGACATATTAACAGCAATTATTGTCACAGTAACAGCAATTATTGTCATAGTAACAGCAATTATTGTAATAGCATGCGTAGTATTGGCGTAGTATGGCGCCATTAATCAGTCAATCTTCTTCCCGCAGCAGGTTCTGTCTGATGTTCAGGAAGAAGTACTCGGCGGTGCGATGGATGGTTGGTCGGGAGATGGGGACGCCTGGAAAGAGGGCGGATGGAAGGAGGAGAGACCAGATGATGCTGCGGACGCTCATCTGCTGGTCGTACCGCTCGGGAGCGCGGACGCTGGTCAAGTTGAGGTCCTCGAAGGGCCCGTTCATCTCCCACGCTGGGAGGATCTTCGTGCGGAATGCGACCAGGAAGTCACGTGAGTTCGTTGCGGCGTGTGGAAAAAATTGGATGTGAAACTATATTCAACTTGTGATAATACGAGTGAAAGTAGCGAAGAATTGTGTATATACATTTTTAACAGTGCGCTTTCGTTTGTACTTAGCGTTTTGCTGAATTTTAAAATTACGTCTTTAGTTGACTGCCTCGCTATCCACGGAAGCAAAGGGAAGATGGTTCCACTCTACAGCATCCCTTGCCTTCATCTCAGGGACCAGGAAATATGGGAAGGAGTAGTCCATCATCCGCCAATAATGCACAAAGGTACAGCGAATCACAATCACATGCATGCGATGCAAATAAATTGAGCTCGCTTTTGTATGCCATTCGAGTACTGCAAAATTCACATTTTAAGTGAAGCATTCTGTTAGAGTATTTGCTAAATTCACATTTTGAGTTTGCAATTTTATTTATTCTAGGCTGCCGTTCATCCCTGTTCATGCTGACTGTGGACAATGTCTTGCGTCGTTTTGACCTGACGACCGGTAAGCAGCTGGAGAGTGTGTTCCTGTCTCCAACCTACAAGTTCGTAGAACTGACTGTAGACGAGGAGAACCATTTGATGGTGGCAAAGTCTACCAGGGGAGCCTACAACGCGGATCTAGTCCTGGTCATGGCCGCCTTCTCCTATCCGCACCTTGTGTTCAGGGGTTGCTTCCAGATCAAGAAGTCCGTCTTTGGGAAGAGCGCCATCGACGCCTCGTATTACCAGGGCTGCCTCTTGGTTCTGCACAACAATGGAGGGATGCACGCCTATGACATGGAGTACATACTTGATATGGTGAGTGCCTAGCAAGCGTACCGTTGGTGTCGACATTACAACCGTGCATTTTCTTGGTGCAGTACAAAGAAGAGGATTTCAAGTTGGGTCAGTGCCTGTCAGGTAGTGAAGGCAGATCGTACTCCCACTCGTCATCTCACTCACCAGAAGTGGTTGGTCGTTCACCGTACGGCCTACCCGTAAACGTGAGGCTGCACACAACTCCCCCTCGGACCCTCTTCAACCTCCGAAGTGTCAACCACCACATGCAGGTCGGGGGAAGACCCTCCTGGAACTATGTCGTTCACCTCGGAAAAGGGGTGTATGAGGTATATTGCCACACTTGACAAAAATAAATAAATTATAAGCACTCTGTAAAGGCACTGGAAGTGTCATTTTACAGCAAATTGACCTGTGACTTGCTGACAACAACGTGATTCTCAGGTGTAAAATGCGTGTGTTCCTTCTCGTGACCAGGTGTGTGACCTGGCGACCCAGAGAGTGTTGAAAAATGGACACTTGGTGTACCCCGAGTCCGATTCCCACACAGATCTAGTTCTCTTCCATCCGGACGACTCTTCGCGAGTGGTGCACATGAACAGCAGCCAGCTTAGGTGAGTGTTTCACAACATCCGAGTACCCTCCAACTTATCCAAACTGTACCTCTAGAAACAGCACATGGTGTGATACAATGCAAACAATTTTGTTGTTTTGGTCGTACATTCATATTCATCCCTCTTTCCGTTGTTGCCTTAGAATATACAACATAGTGCCTTCGGGTCGGTTATCTTCCCTGGACCTCCAGTTCAACTTCAGTGCGGCAGAGAGTGATCCCCGCAACCACAGCCCTGCCCCCTCCCGTGCCACCACCTCTTCCCGCCGCCCACGACACGAACGCCGCTCCAAGTCCAAGTCCATGTGCCTCATGTCCTCGCTTGACGACACAACGTACGACCTTACGTACGATTACGAGGATGATCTCGACCTCATGGGCATTGTGTCAGTCCGGGAAAATCTGTCAAGCGGATCTGGGGGACTCCACATTGTGGATCTGCGCCTGTTTGACTCCTCCTCCGGCCAATTGTTGAAGGTGTTTGACACCGGGATCAGACAGAAGGTGCCGTTTTGCACTGAAGTGGCAAGCATTACGCTGGCTTTAGACGGACCCACAGCCGTGGTTCAGATTAGGGATGGGTCGCGAGCCATGGCCATTGTTTTCTCTCTGTTAGGAGCGGATGCGGAGGAGGAGAAGTGATTTTTGAAGTATCGCCTGATTGCAATGTAGCCGTATCTCCAATGTTCGAGTGGACATGTAGGTAAATTTGTTACATATCCAATATTGCCGATGGGTATTCAGTAAAGATGGGTTGGACGCAATCCAAGTAAATAAGTTCAAAACAAGCGGCTGCTCCTAATGATTGTTGACTACAATAATCGGAGCAAATCATTTTGGATTAAATATCGATCACCCATCCTGAACTCGTCTCGAATAGTTTGTTACACACATCGCACCATGAAATTAACAAAATTACAAATGTGCAGTTTGTTGGAATTTGTTAAGAGATTTATTATTCTAAGTATTTAAAAGTGGAACGAGTCTTATCAGTGGGAGTACTTTCCTGACCTCGTGAGAATGATTTTTTTTTTCTTTTCTATACTTCCAATCATGTTGCTCACATGGACGTATTTTCACTCTCTTATCGCCTGGCTTCCACAGCTAAACCATGAAAAAAAGGTGGTTGCTTTCGTCAAAAGACATATTTATGAGGCGGTGTTCCCACTGGAAGACTCGTAATAATAATTCATTGTTCAATTGCCATAACAAGATTTATAGTAGTGCTAGTTAGTCTTCACGATACTAGTTAACATTCTGTGTAACTCTTGAACCAAACTGGTCATGCACAACGTTCACAACTCTGTTGATGAAAAAGCATGCGGTAGATTTGGACTTTCAAGGAATAATTTTATTAATCCCATTTATGGCAAACTTGATGGTACCTGATGTAGACGTCACAAGTCTTAAGTATTGTTGTTAAAAGTATATACATGTGACCTACGTATAATACCCAGATGCGTCCTAAACTTGATCCGTAAGAAATTTTTGCCGTGAAAGACAATTATTAGTCATCAAAGAGAACTCGCTGATAATTATGTAGAAATGTAAATGCACGAAAGGAAGGTGAAATAAATAGATTTGAAGGACCGTTATTTCACCTTTCACTATATGTAATCTCCAGTTACAGCCTGTGATGTGTATCATAAAACAGCTTTTAGATATCATTATGGTTTTGAGATCCTCTGAGGTTTATTAATTATTATTTACAAGGTGCTATTAAGTTTCTGGCACTAGAAATGCGTCTTGTAATAGGTGCTTTGTAAATGAGTATATCCGTTCAGCGTATGTAGTGTTTTTTTGCGTAAAAATTTGTATGCAAATGTCCTTAAGATTAACCATGCCATGTATAATTTTTTTGGAAACTTTGTATCTCGCCAGTTCTGGCGATTATTAGCGATCCAAGAATTCAAAAGATTTTTTTTCTTCTCCGAATGTCAGTTTCCTTATGGCGACAGAGATAAATGATTAGTCTCTAAAATTAATGGCTATGTTATTTGCATTTTCCTAGTATGTTTTAGAAACAATATTAGTTTTCAAGGATCTCCTACTAATTAATGGCGATGATGATGGCCTGTGTTTGTATCTCTATTATTGCAGAAAGCAATTATAAAGGCGCATTCACACAGGCCGTCGACAGTTTTGGTTTTAGTTCTCGTCGACGCCGCGGACCGATCAGAGCGGGCCCTCACGGTAACCATGACGCGTTGTTTACGTGAGGGCCCGCTCTGATTGGTCCGCGGCGTCGGCGAGAACTAAAACCAAAACCGTCGACGGCCTGTGTGAATGGGCCTTTAGATGATGTGGGATTGGGAATGGATAATACACAAGAGCTGGACAGTGACGTTTAATTTCATTTAATATAGTGTGAAATGAGCTGCTAAAAGGGAAGTTTTCAGGTGTAATTTCAAATTGATTGGTTCTATTCTTGTGTCATTTTTTTCTTTTCTTTTATTGCTTGCAATAGCTACTGTTTGAAGTACAAGTTGATTAGATCCAGCCACTGAATGTTGTGGTGATGACTAAAATAGCTAAAAGGGAACACATACTAATCAGTTGCCTTACATCATCATGAATCTGGGCCTAAAATGTTATCGAAACATCTCATGTGTACAAACTGAAAAGTAATTTATGTTTGTTGTACATGAAAAGTTTTAAGATGTACTGTATGTTCATTGATGTACAAAATAATATTTGTTGTGAATTCAAATCAACAAAGGGAGTGTTTGATATGATTTTATGTTGTCTAAAAAATGTAAATCGTGCTAGTGCATTATAAAGTCGTTATGAGATTATCACCAGGATGCCCAAGAAAATTAATTGTCATTATAATTTTGTATGTGATTATATTGTGATTGAGATAAACTGAAGCGATTGCACAAAACTACTCCACAAGGTCATATTTGTTGTTGAGATAATTTCCAATAATATATTAGTGTGTATGGAATTTACTAGTTGGTTGATAAGCAAGATACTGCATGACACGTGATTGTTCCAGAATGAGTTGTTAGCACCACTTGCTGTTGTTGACATATGAATTTGTCCGATAGTTAGCGCCTGCCCATCAAGAATTCCCAGATAACACTCAGTGTGAATATAAACAAAGACGTACATTGGGTCGAAAGCAGTTTGACCAGAAGGCCTTCAGGGTTGGGTTTCCGATGCATACTGGTTCTGACAGTGCAAGAAGGAAACAATGAGCTTTATACACTATCCCGTTTATTGCGACTTTCCCATAGAGAATTTGCCATTTGGAGTATTTTCCACCGAAAGCAACGTAAGTTACGAGCAATCTGTACTGTGTGTCAATTATGTGTGAATTATTTTTCCCCTCTTATATCGGCTTAGACTTTAGACCGAGCTTGAGACTTTAGAAGGCGTGTTGTGTAGCTCAGCAGGATACTTTTCCGTGAGACATAATCTGGTTTGCTTGAAGGTCCAGTGACTCCGTTTGGCCTTCATCCAACTTTGTCTGAGGTTCAAGGGCAACTGATTCATTAAGTTAGCAGCCAATCAGTCTGGCATCTAAGCTGATAAATGCAGTTCGATATTGTCGTTGCATGAATTATTCTTTAATTGCATGAAATCCTCTGTAGCATTAATTTTGTGATTTCCAGCTGAACCGTCGCATCGGAGTGGCAATAGGCGATTACATATTAGATCTGAGCGCTATCAAGCCCTTACTCTCTGGACCAATCCTTTCAAAATTCCTGCATGTGTTTAACCAGGTAAATGTTGACTCACTGTTACGTTAGTTTAAATATTTATTCTAACGAGGCATTTTGTGATTTAAGACGAGTTTAAATGGGTTTATGGCGTTGGGCAAGGCTGCATGGAGCGAGGCTCGATCAACTCTCCAAAGGATTCTCTCAGCCAACGAAGGCGCTCTCAGGGATAACGAGCAGCTAAGAAAAACGTAAATTAAGATCTGATTGCATTGATTGGAATCATGCTGCTAATTGCGATATCCCGCAGTGCTCTTGTGAAGCAGTCTGATGCGACTATGCACCTTCCGGCTGAGATAGGCGGATACACTGACTTCCTCTCTTCGTTGTATCATGCCACCAACACTGGCACCATGTTCAGCGGGAAAGACAAGGCTCTCATGCCCAACTGGTAAGCTGGGTTCACACGGGAGTTGCTTGTGTCGTTCATGTTTGGAAATATATAACCACCAATTAATCTATTTAGCAAATTGTTTCCTTTCTGTATGTGATTTTGTGTACAATTATTATAGGAAATACATCCCTGTTGGTTACCACGGGCGTGCTTCTTCCATCGTGGTGTCCGGTACTCCTGTCCGGAGGCCTAACGGGCAGTCCAGGACGGACACCAACTCATCTCCTGTCTTCGGCCCGTCCCAAATGTTTGACTTTGAGTTGGAGATGGGCTTCTTTGTTGGGCCCGCATCCAAACTGGGAGAGCCCATCCAGATAGAGAAAGCAGCCGACCATATCTTCGGAATGGTCCTCTTGAATGATTGGAGCGGTAAGTTTGTTCCTTGCTTTCCGGCCAATTGAATCCTCCTATGACCTCCGCAGCTCGTGACCTCCAGCTCTGGGAGTGCGCACCTCTAGGCTCGTTCTCTTCCAAGAACCACGCCAGCACCATATCTCCATGGGTTGTCACCATGGATGCCCTGGAGCCATTTGTGGTGCCAAACTTCCCACAGGATCCGGAGCCATTCATGTACCTCAAGCATGAAGATCCGTACAACTTTGACATCAGATTGGAGGCCGCTATTAAGCGTAATTATTCTAGACAATTTCTATAGTAAACACTATGGGGGCAACATGTCATATTTGATTATTACCAGCTGAAAACTCTGGCGTGTCGAGCACTGTGTGTCGCACCAATTTCCGCCACATGTACTGGACCATGAAGCAGCAGTTGGCCCACCATGCAATCACAGGGTGCAACATGAATCCTGGTGATCTTCTGGGAGTTGGAACCATCAGTGGACCGGTGAGAGGGTTTTTTTGTTTTCATATTTTGGGATACGCATTGATTACCAATAAGTGATTTTTATTTCATGGAGACGCCTGACACTTTTGGCTCGATGGTGGAGCTTTCCTGGATGGGTACAAAGGAGGTGGGTTTGGAGGATGGGGGTGTGAGAAGGTTCCTTCATGATGGAGATGAAGTCGTACTTTCAGGTACGGTTCTACAGATCGCAGTTATATTTACTGCAATGTTAGCACTGACTGCGGTGTGATCTTTCAGGATATTGCCAGGGAGACGGGTTCAGGGTTGGCTTCGGGACATGCGAGGGGAAGGTTCTGCCCGCACTCAACATTTGCTAAAGGTCCCCTCTTCCACGTAGACAATAATATATAATCCTGCGTACTCTCAGATTGTATATCGTCACCTTTGACGATGCAATAAAAATTTCCCACAAATAAATATGAGAAATAATTCAACTTGCAAAATTTCATGGGGCTAATTTTTTGTTGTGATAAATACTGTGTGCCCTAGGAGCAAGATTTACTTTTGAACTACCGTTACTGCTCATCAAATTAATTAAGGACACAAGTGGCCCTTGGCATCCGTTTTGCGAATAAAAAATTACGGCGAGAAGTTCCAATATGATGTAAAGGAGTTCAATACATAATTAAGTCCGCTTCGCTGGTTTGAATCGAAGTAATTTTCGTAAACCACAAAGTTTTTTCCCCTCATACAGTTAGTACAAAAATGTCATTACCATTGATTTAATCGTTAAGCAAGTTTGTAATCATACTGTTATTAATAAATATGAATTTTTTGGATCTGATGAAAATCCGAGTTTATGCCTGTCTCTAATAGATATTAATTAGCTGATGATGAGTGCGTTCTTGATGTCGTCTTGGAGCATGTCCTTGTCGTCCCATCCCCAGACCCCCTCGTGGCTTCCGTCTCCAGCCTTCTCCACCCTCCTCTTGACCATCTCCGGAGTGGCCGTCTTCAGGTCGTAGGCCCATCCGAGCCATGCGAAGAAGTCGATGAAGGCAGTGGTGAAGTTGAACCTGTAGAAGCCCAGCTCCGAGGTCTTGTAGTCCCAAGGGAACACGTGGTGGTAGTTGTGCCAGCCCTCTCCATAGGCCAGGACGGACACCAGCTTGTTCTCTGAAGCGTAGATTGACCTAAGTCCAACAAATCATCTCATGTTTACAACATACTGATGTACGTACGTCCTACAATTGTTGTGAAAATGACCTCTAATGATTGTATGGAGGTTCTCTGTGGTGTACTCACTTGTCGTATGGCCTTTGACCTACAGAGTGTGCTACACTGTTGACCAACCAGGTGAAGTGGAGGGACAGGGCGTATCTGAACATTCCAGGGGCGAAGAAGCCGTAAGCCCAAGTGGTGCCCAAAACATATCGGTAAAACAGCGTGGGTATGCCGAAGCACAGAAACAGTGCCATTGGAGTGTAATATCTGATGAGAGAAAATATACATTGTCAATCATACTAATCTGAATATCACAAGGACTTATACTATTTGCTCAGCAAGAAAAAAACATTACGATCATGTCAAAATTAGAATATGTCGAAATAAGACGTTTAACACGACATGTGTGCATGAAAATTGGGTTGAATTGCAATATGTCCTGTCTGAATATATTTTGGTACTTTCTATAATTGAATCATCGTATTTCAGCACATTTCCTCTGCGTCATGTATACATAACTTTGCTAATACCGTACATTATGACGTACAGTGCTGGTAGTAAACACGCCACAGACATGATGACATATGCCAGAATTTTTTGGGGGACAAGTGTTGCTTTTTTCATTAAATTTTTTTTATTCACATGGTTTAGTCACGCACTGTGAGTTTCGTGTGTGTGTTTTTTTTAGCTACTTGCTTTCATGCATGCGACAGGAAGGTCGCATACGCATGAGTTAAAGCCTCTGGAAAAATAAGAGAAATATTTTTAGGCTAGTAGAAGTGTAATTCTCCCACATTATTTGCATCAACCTTATAGTGCAACCATTGTTATGACCATTGTTGTACCATTGAGGGCATTGCAATTATGCAGAAGATAATATATTCAGAATCATGCATGATGAGTACTTGTGCTGGAACATGATGAGAGGGTCGTTGAGCAGGTCACTCATGTCCACTGTCCTGCCCTTGTCCTTGACCGCCGGATGCTTCCTGCACAACACCCATCCGATGTGGGCGAAGAAGAGGCCTCTCTTCACATTGTGAGGGTCAGCATTGGTCTCTGTGAACTTGTGGTGCAGACGGTGGTCCCTCACCCACACGTATATGGAATTCTGGACAAAGAAAGTCAAGTACGGATGAATAGTTAAAATTGGGCAGTTTCATAATATGCATCTATAGATGAATTTTTATACTAGCGCAACCGAGTGCGCACCACAGTTCGCGCAGCTTGCAGGGTTGGCATTATCAATAATAGCTGCTGGTAAGGTCTTACGGCATTGCATGAACTACTGTGCAGGGAATAAAAGGATAGTGTGAATATAAATACAAAGGAATGTGAGGCTTTGTTTTTTCCTTGGTGGCGTAATTGTGTGGGTGGTAAACAACAGGGAACAACTGGTATACCCAGGTAAAGGAAATGGAGTGAGATGATGGAAATATGTCAGCTCAGTGATTATTATGATTGCACAATATTTTATTCACGGCTGCAGATACAGTAGTTTAAACATGGTTTTTGCAGGGTGTCGAGTGATGCAAACGTTCAACTACCACGGTAATCACTTTCGCTTGTTGTTATCTGACAGGACAATCATTTTCGACAAACGCCTCCTTTTTTTACTCGTAGCAACCGTGAATTCATAAAGTGCAGAAAATGACAGTGATCATCTCTACCAGTGTTTCGGGTGGTCTCTCAACCATTAAATTGATTGTTTAAAATTGCGACACGAACATATGTGCTGAAGATCCAACAGCAGAAAGTAGTTTTCTTATATAGTCTGAGCTTTTGAATCCTTTCATTGCAATTTTAGTTTCAATATTATATATATAGGGCAAAATATTCGCACCTTATCCCAGTTTCCTTTTTTAAATTTGTGCAGGGATTTTTTTTAAAAAATTATTTCACATTCTCTGATGGCTTCATGACATGACTGTCCCAATGCTCATTTCCAAATAATGCGCAAATCCGGTTGAGAAATAAATATATATGCTAAATTACTCCTTCTCACATCAAAGTCTTGTGCACGAAGGACAGCTTCCGGCTTCCGTCGCGTGATATTATTCCAGGACCCCCCCCCCCCCCTCCAAAAAAAAAGGACAGGATTTTAAAGTTGCAGTAATATGTGAAAATGTCCTCTTAGCGCAATAATGAGTTATTTTTACTCGAGAGTTACAATGACTCATGTAACTTTGAGGTTGGCAGACATGCTCACCACTATAATTGACATTTTCATGTTAAATAAATGTACTTGACGTGCGATTTTAAATTGCCATCTACGTACATGCAGCTGGCAGTCATGAAGGCGATTGCTTTTTCCAGTGCAATTGTACAGAGTACTGGATATTTTCTGTACCTGAGCAGCTGCAGCCTGAAGGAAGACGAGCAGAACCTGAAGCTTGTAGCTGGCCTTGTATGCACGATGGGCCCACAGTCTGTGAGCACCACCAGTCACACCAATTCCGCTCAGTGTTGAATGCACGTAACCTATAATATAACACACAGAATAATACACGTGAGAACATTTGCAGGGTTAACCCCACACTCTTGTTGCCATTTCTTCAATTATCCTCATGAACATGGGGATGGTAATAATGGAGATTATTTTAAAGCCAAAGCTTGATGAATCTCACGGGGATTAACGTATATAGTATATTATTTTTCACGCAAGAAATTGCGCTGGGATTTTTCAGCAACTTTCTTGTGAATTTTCATACCTCTTGTTTCCTCTGCGTCATTGAAAACGGGAAAGTTGCACAGAAAACCACCAGGATAAACTGTCAGTCAAATATGCTCATTACTGTAACTGTACATGCAACTGTAATCTTAGTATAGTCGCGTCTCGAGTGCGTCTGTCTCTCCCACACAATTCTCATGGGAAAATCATCAAAATTAAAATCACCGCAGCGCGATGCTATACCGATGCAATTTATTTATTTACTCATCAGTTACTCACTTATTGATTGATTGATTTCGCCCTTCATGTGAGAATTACTGGCCACTCTTATAAGCTCTTTACTAATGATTATCTCATGATAATTAAACTATGACTTCTCTCGCTCGGTTTTTTTTCTAGGCCTGCGGTTTGCGATGGTGGAGGCCAGCATATTGTTAATACGAATTGATGATGATTATCTCATAATAATTTAAACTACGATTGCTCACCCCAGAAGAAGAACCAAAGGACGTTTCCTCCAGTGATCCAGATGTACCCTCCGTAAATGGCTGCAGCATGAAGGATGGTCAGCATAACCACATTTTTCCAGACGATCTCGAGCTTGGCCTCACTCTCCAGCTCAGCTTTGATCCTCTTGATGGAACTAGTGTCCTTCCTGAAAGAAGGAAATATGAATTATTATTATTATTATCGTCGTTATGCTATATATCAGAGAGAGAGAGAGAAAAAAAATGTACTTACACAGTCTTGTACGATGTGCCCGTTTGAACGGTCGAAATCCTACTAGACACAAGCGCGAACATAATTGCGGGTAGTTATTATTCCCTCAGTACTTATCCCCCTCCAAAAAAAGTGATTCAGAGATTAATAAATACACTTAAAATATTTGCAGAGAAGTATGTACGCGCCTATATATAGGGAGACATTTGATCCCTAAATATATGTGTCGAGGCTTCCAGCAGAATGTGTGTGTATATATGCAAGACAAGAGCCGAAACTCGGTAAATATATAAAGGATTCTCACGGGAAACGCCCGTTTTTGTCTCTCAGGATTTCTACTTCTTGGATTGCTTGCTTTTGCTTTTGCTTGCATGCATTGCGCCGCCCCCATCATTGCGCAATTGCGCTCTCTTGCAATTCTTCTTCTTACCTACTCTTTGGCACGCGCTCATGTTGACGATTTTTTTAAGGCAAGGAAAAACCTAAGCTCGTTACATTACAGCAGGAACATATCGTTGCCTAAACTTTTCGACAAAAAAAAAAATATTACAAGTTAATTAACTTAATAAAGTCGTGCGGAATTGAAGTCGTCGCCTTAAAATAATATATTGATAACACCACTTTGTGCCACCTTTGCTGATCAAGTCGAAATCTTAAGCAAATTATCTGTTCAATTGTGGATGGACGTGGGAATGCAACTGGTTGTAAACTAGGTCTGGGTTATAATAATTATGCTTTTTTATTTGTTGGGGGCAATCTTGGCGTCCGCCTTTTTTTTTGTTTTGTTTGGTGGCAACATAATCATGAAGAGAGATCGCCCGAGATAAGGATCAATATTATGTGGGAGAAGAAAAAGTAACAACGAATAAAGTAGTCTGAAGGATGTTAATTTTGATCTGTTAACCACTTCGCTATACCAGATATAGGCCCGAACCACACAGATTTCGGCTTACGCGTACTCTCCAAAGATACGGACGAAGATATACAGGGTGGACCAACTTCAAGTGTCGTTTTATAACGGCGATTAATAGCAGTGATTTTGCGATGACGTAGCAGCGACGTGTAAAATGTCCCACTTCGGCGCCATCGAAGTAGGCCTTTTTACACGTCGCTGCTACGTCAATCTAAAGCGCTTCTATTAATAGCCGTTATAAAACGACACTTGAAGTTGGTCCACCCAGTATTACAAATAACAGCTATATACTTACCCGATCTGGGAAAACACGATGAATGTGGCTGGAACAATTTTACTCGTCTATAGAAGTCCCAAAAATTAATTTCCAAAAATAAAAGGGCTATAAAAACTGGGAATCCGAGTACTGCCGGCAGGAGTTAGGCGGATTTATAAAATGCGTGAAAATATGCGGAATAACAACATTGAGAACCATGCTAGAAGAATTTGCTGAAATCGTCGTACTTTGCGAGGAATTTCGGGTGGTGATCGGGGCTTTTGGGTATATAGACAGGAAAAATCCAGGAACTCTGTAGATACCTATACGTACTTTCCATCCTTTCTTGGTTTTTCCGAATATTTGTGCACTTTCCCGACATTTTGTTACTTATCATTAAATCCCGACTTTTTCAAGGGCGGAAATAAGTAGGGGTAAACTATACAGTTATGGACCATTATTTTAAGAAATTTTATAAGTTCACATCGTCACATGACCCACAGTAATTACATCTGCAGTTTAATGACATTTTTTTTTCTGAATCTTCAGAATGTACTCTTTCAAGGAGCAACTGTAATTTTGAAACTCTCCTGTACCGTCACTTTTGGTAATGAAAAGTTCCAAAAAAGTCACAAAAGTACAGTTATGTATGGGTCACTTTTCACATGGGGCCGCCTTTGGGACAGTTTACACATTAATATGAATGAGATTACTATAAGTGGCTCATTACTGTATGGTTTACCCCTAAGTTAAATACGAAATTTACATTTTCAAGATTTTCCCGACCGCGTGGGAACTCTGTGTAGAGATGTTGTTGATATGACTGCATATTATTATGAATGTGTTGGGCTTTACAGTAGCATTTCAACATGCAAGTTGTAGGGAAAAGTAGGGTAATGAAATGGAAATAGTAAGGTCACACGGAATTCACACGGTGGTGCCCTTACCAGTTACCCACTCAGTACTGTACTTTAGGCCAGCAGTCAGTTTATAAAGATAAACAACAATCCATACAAGGGCGTAATACTAGGTACTGTACTTGACACTGTGTGTGCATATTTATCATATTTTTCTTTGATTTTCTCACAAATTTGTTGCACTTATGTAATACCAAGAGCACTTTATTGACATGTACAATGCATCCTGACGGGCAAGAAGTTTTATGTTTTACAACCTACAGGAAAATGTCAAACTCATGTTTACAGTACTGTTTTGACAGCAATTTGAAAACAACCATTAGGAATGAGCTCGCTGATGTAGCTTCAACAGGAACATGTATACATGTGTTTTGTGCGTCTCACACATATACAGGATGGCAGTCGACACCTCCAATGAAACCGAGCATAATGTTTATGGATGAATGGGGCTCCCCTCATACACCACTCCATAAATACTGTGTACACATTAGGATATCTGCAGAATGCACCTGCACATCTGGAGTGCAAGTCATCCATCACCTTTTCTCCTGCCAGCCATCATTGGAGGTGTCAACCACCCTGTACATCCAAAGAGAGCAAGTGATCATGGCTGGAAGTTGGGCTGCACTCATTTGAAATTCACATTATTATGACACCTTCACATTATTACGCACTCTCACTGGTAAATAATTTTTAACAATACAGAAGAAAATCAGTAGTTTATTGTACCAAAAAAAGAGGAAATGCACAAACGAGTATTGATCAGATGAAAAGTATAGTCTAACACTTTAAAATGCTTGCTGCTTTGGATACCATTTAGGAGTACTTAGGCCTATTTGTGGTACCTGCTGTCCAACAAGAATTGTCGCAGCGGCAGTGCACGAACTACAGTCTCTCGTGTCCCTGTGCTCGTAGATTGTAGTTCGTGCGCTGCCACTGCGACAATTATTCTTGTTGGACTGATAGTACAATTTGCAGCTCGTGTGAAAGTGTTCACACTTAATTGCAAATTAGGAGATAATTAGCAAGATGGGATGTATAAAAAAAGGCTATAAGTGTAGGAAGTCAGAACATGAGAAAAAGAGAGTCCACTGGTTACATTCAAATCTTAGGTATAAAGCCCCTCTAAGGACTAGTTGAACTTCATCAGGTACCATATGCAATACACCCACAATGGTAAAAAAAAAAAAGGTACCAAGGATAAACCACATAAACAACGTATGTAACACACACATGTAACTTAAGCCCTGTTGTGAAACAAGGCAGGTATGCTATAATAATGGAGATCTACCTTATATGTCTTGAACATATGAACATTTAAAGGTCTCGTTTAACAATTACACTAAAAAAGGAGATTCTAAAGATGAGTCACTGGGATGTTTGCTGGGAGATTGAGCTGCAACGTAAAGACCACAACAGTATCATTATATTAATGACCTAGGAGGCAAGCAATAAGTGCCTTGTAAACAAAATGACAGATGATATGGATGATTAGAAATGCTTGTTGGAGAACAAAATTAGGCACAACTTTGTGGGTATGGAGTGTGGTTAAGGGTGACCGATTTGGTATATACTGTTACACTAACTTATTGTTCTTCTTTGACTTCACTCTTTTGGTCATAGGAATATAAAACCGTGGCCTAGGTGACTGTTGATGTGGTGTCCTTCTCTGCGTCACCAAAGTAATTTTGTATGCTCAGGCGGTTAAGAGATTCAGCAATGGCCTTGACGGCAAGCCTGGAGTCGAATTTTCCTGCAATTGCCAACTCAAATACCTTCTTCAGAAGCACTTCAGCATGCTCTGAAAGGCAAGAATTTTAAAAAAAAGGTTTTATGATCACTAGTACATGCCCAGGCTATAAAAAGGTACTGTAGTAGTATGAAACAAGAGGTGTAAATAATTGACAAAATTGAGCATAGGTACTGTATACTATGGTTTTTTAAATTATTTTAAAGGTGTATTCAGGTGATTCAAGCACTAAGGGGACACACTGGAACATTTAAAAAATGAGAATGGCATAATATCTGAGTCTTTGTACCTTGAACTAAGATGACAAACGGAGACAGGTGTTGCATGGCTGTTACAACCACGCCCATATTATTGGAGTCCAGGCAACCCATGTATTCACCCATAAATTGTGCAGCCTCCCTTGGGCAGCTCTTCATGTATCGCACCAGTAGAATGAAGGCCAAACTTCTCACCTCCTCAGCACTGTGACTTATAAGTTCCTTTAGGCTGTTGGCAGCAGGGCCCAGTGCACTATTAAAATCTACTGATGAGTGCCTTTCAAGCTCCTGAAGAATCATTAATATGTCAATAGGATCTTTCTTTTGGGCCAACTGCTGGTAAAGCGGCCAAAGATTTTCACGCACACACTCTGTCGTATCATTGTATAACAATGCCAAAGTAGTGCTGGTTGCAAGTATTTCGGGGTTCTGATTCGACCTTTCTGCAGCCGAAGTCAGCACGTGAAGGCTGCCCATGTGAAAATACACTTTTGACAGCTCACTCAACAGACAGGCATGCTTCTGTGCAAAAGCAAGCCCCCTACTTGGAGAATATTGAATGTATTTTCTCATCAAAGCCACAACTCGGCCAAGTATGGGTCCAAGATCTGTCATGCAGGTATGTTGTCGGTACACTTTCATGTAGGTGGACAAAATATCTTCCAAAGCACCTGCATGTTGGGCCCAAAACAACTGCGGCTGCAGGAGTTCAAGAATTCCAATGGTGCGAGAGAACAGGACCTGGTTGTTTTGGGACCTGCAGCAAGAGAGATTTGGTTAACAAAATTGGCCTGCTAATACAGTAACTTACTACTTTATTCAACAAATGCTGGAACTTCTGGGTATCTGGTGTAAGTCATCTGATATTCTGGGCATGGCAGATTGTGGGATGTCAAGGAAGCCGATACGTGATGATGGCCGATTACTGTTGCTGCTTAGCATGAAACAATCCTCACCAGGATCACAAACGCACATTGTCCAAGGCGGTCCAAGGTTTACATTTGATTCAAAGAGGAAATTCCAAGGACACTAATTTAGGATATGCAGCCCAAACTTGCCTTAATCGCTTTGATTTTAAATTTAAAAAATATTTATGCTCCCTGGTATACACTAAACTGACTGTGAGGCAACTGAAAATACCCACTGCCTGGCACTTGCTCCAACTAAATATTTTCTCCATGTGGACACTTACCTAAAATGCCAATAGTTCAGCCAGGACCTTCCATGAAGGAATCGAGCGAGCAATGGCAGGAACCTCAGGAACAGTACAGGGTGATGTGCTGCAGCCTTCCTCACTAACATTTCCGCATCAGTTGAATCTGTCACCCACTTCATTCCCTGTCTGGGGCAGCCAAGATAGCTTATGAGGGTTCGCAGCATAGCATCAAAGGTGCAAGAGGTTGAAACATCGCAGGTCCCTAAAACCGCTGCGTCAACAGAGGCTATCAGGTTGTTGATGCGTGGCACATGGAGGTACAGGCGCGTCATGAGGTACATAGCAGCTTCTGATCCACCATGCACCAAGGCCTGTAGCTTGGAGAGAATGCCTCCCTCTAGAAGCTCCATCCTGTGCCTACAACTCTGGATCACTAAGTTGGTGCGAGCTTCCAACATCCGCAAGGGGGTATCATCATTTGCACCAGCGAGAGCTTGGGAGGTCTCCTCTACTATGTACTCAGTGAGTGAGATGAGCTGGGTTGCATCCAACCTTAGGGTATCATCCTCTTGTGCTTGGCTTCTGGGGTTGTAACGAAGATCCCTCCCTTGCCACAGGTAAGAGTGGCTGGTGGTCAGTGTGCTCAGGATGTCCAGAAGAGGAGTTGGATTATATCTGCCAGAAAGCAAGATTTCAATCAGAAACACATACGTCCCATTTTATCTTTGATACAGCAGGAATGGCAATTGTAGGAGAGGCGATTAACATACTGATGCAGTTCTGATGTGAAATTAGTTGATAATTTGCCGCATTATTTAGGCCATCTGCTTTGAATATTGATATTCCACATAAGATACCCCTGCAAATGCGTTTTTAAGTCAATGATACACTTACTGCGCATCATATTCCTGCAACAACCGGATAATGTATGAGTTGAGGGTCTTCCACTGAGTCCCATATAAGAGATGGCTAATAAGAGCAGGCCTGATGGAAATGTCTCTTCTGGAGAACAGCACATTCATATAGAGGGCTGAGTTGCCATTGTTCATCTCTGGGTCCAGGATCAGAAGCCAATCGAGAAACATCTCTGGGGATAAGTGAGAGTTGATGTCCTCCACTTGAGCCCATAAGACTTCCACTAGCTGGCGCCTCTGGCTGCTTGTTACCATCTCCTTGACCAGTTTCCTTATGACCTTCTCCAGCTTGTCGGGTGGACTGTTCCGGAGAGCTAATGTAAAACGTACAATTAATTGTTCATTGTTAATTTGCACATGTAGGGCCGTTTTCTCGAACAGGGGTTCAAATGTAAACCGGGTTCAAAGCCAGTTTAATCCCTGATTTGATTGTTGTTAGGCTGTTGTCAAGGGTTTAAAACGGCTTTGAACCGGGTTTACATTTGAACCACTGCACTGTTCGAGAAAACGGCCCGTAGTGTGAATTGTGCAACTTTATATATCTGATGCATGTGTGTTACATTGTGTTCACAAACATATGAAGTCACTGCAGGGTTATCAATAGGATCAGGAACAAGCAGGCAGTGAATAGAGAGGGAGGCCAAATGAGTAAAAGTGTAATGAGGCGTTAGTAATGTGGTAAAAGTGGTCCACCACCAGTCATTACATCGAGTCTAAACAATTTAAAGAAAATGACTTTAATCGCCTCAACCTAATTTAAGAGTGTTTCAAATGGGATTACACCAATGGAAATTCAGAAAAATCTGTGTAAGATGATAATTTCAATACGTGGCACAGCGTATCTCTTTGCAGAGAGGCGATAAGTCATGCATGTCAGTTATGCGCCCATTGTAACCATACATTATGCCCATCGTGCATTCCTTAACTGTTAAGTGGGCCACTGCTTAATTAGTTTTCTCGTTCTGCATTTTTTTTTTGGCACATGTACGCAACTTATTGTTTCCTACAGTATGAATGATCTGAAACATGCTACTACTATCCAATAATTGTGTTTCAAGAGGAGGAAAAGTACATATTTGTAAGGGAAATCACCTTCAATCATATTTGATGATGTTTCAATCTTGAGAGGAGCTGATGACTTTTTCTTTGGTAGACCACAAAATTTAAGCAGGCTGGACTTAGAGGGACATAAGTTCATCTCCGGAAGAAGTAGCAATCTCCTTCCTAACTCTTGTAAGTGGGTCCTCTCCCCCGAGTTCTCCAATGTTGGATCATTCTGTGAAAGTGATAATAAAAATCATTCCTTCTCACTTTTCTTAAAGGGGGGGAAAAAAAAGTCAAGTCACAAGCAAATGAATATGCAACTTTGCCCTATAAGGATACAGAACACAAACCACTCCAGATATTAAGTGACACAAGCAAAAAGACACTCATTATAATATTAAACAGTGTATGAATTTAACGATTTTGAAGCAAATGTTTGCAAAACCAACTCTTTTCTTAGGATCAATGCTTGGGCATATTACTACTTACGCATAAGGTAACTAAGAGGCGGATGAGAGCCCCAGTAAAAGCAGGCATGCTCGCTGCTCTCAATGCAAATCCTTCCTTATTCATGGCATCCTCAAGTGCCTTCAACGAGGCACAGAGGATGAGCCTTTCTTTCTTTTCATGTTCCCTCCTGGTTGCAATGGAAGCTGCTTCCATGCGCAGCTTTGTCTGAAGGTCCCGAAAAGCCTTGGTCCTGGCACTGTTGGAATCGGACCAGAACACAATCTCCATCATTGCCTTCACTTGACATGGAGATGGATCCACTTTTTCTGTTGGTGTGTTGATTGTTACACCCTGCACCTCAGTGTAGGCAGGCATCATCTTCTCTGGAGAACATGCCAGCACATCTCTTGGCTGCAGAAGTCCCAGGAACTTCTCTCCTCCAGTGGCCCCTCTCCCACGATGTGCTTCCACCATGCGAATGATTCCTGCACCTTTGCCTGCCACTTTCTCAATTACTAAGGCAGGATTGGCTTGAGATGCTTCATCTAGCATTTGCAGTAATTGCCTGAAGAGCAACAATAAGTCCACATTAGTTTCCAGATACAGCTAAGAATCCATTACAGAATGACAATCTTACGTCACGGCCAAGCATGATATTCCAAACTTTTGTACAAGCTTGACAAGGTCCTCCAGAGTCAGGCCCGTCATGGAGGCGTCCACAAGGTTCTTTACATTTGAGCACATCATCTTCAGCTTGATGTCTTCAGAAAACAATATAACTTCATTATTTGTTCCCAAAGCATAACCCTTAGGTCCCTCTTGACCAGGTGGAAACCACATCTCCAATAGACTGGTGAAGTATCTTGGATCTGGGTTAAGGACAAGACTTGAATTAGTTTTGCACTCCTGTGTAAAACCCAAAAGCGCTACCGGTACTCTAAATTTGCATATAGCAGTGCTTCAATATTGGCTGCCTTTTCCAACAATAAATGAGAAACAGTAATAAAAGTCATAATTATACGAGATATCTTGCAGCATAAAACACATTAAGGTCTGTTAGAAATTCAGTTAGTATCTTTACAATATATTGCACATTAGTTTAAATCATGAAACACTCTTCCACAGTAGCCGTAGCTACCCTCACCTCCGATGGGGCCATATGAGAGAAGTAAGGCGATGGTCCACACAACAGTGATGTCTGTGGTTAGCTCCACTCCATTTTCCCACTCAATACAGACAATGTTGGCTTTCTGAGAGTGAGTCACGACAGTGTCCCTCACCTTAAAGAAGTATAATTATGCTTAGGAAGGATAACATGGCTTAACCTTAAAATTGTAAATGCGCATCATGCCAGGAAAGAAGCAGGCAACATAAGAGGAAGAACAATAGGACATCACACCACCCATGTTTTCTGAGCATGTGCAGTGTAGTACGGTTGCAGAGTGATTCGGGGACATGAGATAGGAGGGAAGAGCCAGGTGGAGGCGGGGCTGAATGTGACGTCAGATCATTCTTTGGTTTAATGTACTTTATATCCATGGAAATTAAGGACATGATCTACTGCTTTTACATTGCATATTTTAAAAGGTCACTGACACCAAAATCAACATCCTGTGACAATGCATGGAATAACATTGCACTGGAAAGCTCAAGGAACACTGGACAATAATTCTACTCGGCAGGCAATTTTTTCATAATAAAAATGAAACATAGCAAATACTGTATAGTTAATTTCTGAAGAAAAGTTCAATACGTCACATCCTCTCTCTGGACATAAGTCATATTCTGAGATCCTCACAGTGAATTCCTCTCACTATCATAAAAATTATAACCCTTTTTAAAACTTCACCTTGCGGCTGTAGTGAGTGAATATTTCAAGTAGAGCATGGAATGTGTCCACAGTCTCAGGTTCTATGCAGCCTTTCTGTGGCAGTATGGCTCTAGTCACAATCGGATGGCCCATCATCATCCAGGCGAGATCCAAGGTCACACCAAAGAGGTACTGGTTCGAGATGTGTATCGAATAGCGTGCAAAAAATAGGATGCACGCAGACACAAAATCAGGCTCACAGCTCACCAGGCACGCATTTTGAAGGCCTGCAGTCACCTGTTTAAAAAAAATCATTTCAATATTACCTTCAGCAGTTGTGGTGAAAGAAACAGTGGACTATACTAACCAGTAGTACCGGTATAGCCTATAAGAAATATTTCATATTTTAAGGATGCTCTGATTTTTATCAAGTTTAAAACAATTTCTTCTATGAATCTAAATATGTAACTTGGAACAGAAATCATGGCACACATTTTTAAAATTCAAACACCTGAACATGTATAGTGAGAGTTCCTCAGAACCCCTTAAGTGGAACTGACTAATTCTACTAATACTACTTTTGAAAAATGAAAACTTTAAGTAGGTAGTAAATCTTTTGAAATCCTCTTTTGTATCTGATGCTTCTCTGTGGATGATCTCATGGATGGATTCAATATGGATACGACAAAGTACTTTCTCATATAAAGCTACATTTCAATAGGTGCTCTCATCAGGGCAAATCACCGCTGTGGGTTTTTATGTCCAGGGTCTCCCATTTCCTCCTACTGTCAGAAATCAATCCACAGAAAGAAGTTTCATCAAATCGAGCAGAATTTTAAGACGTCCCTCTCCATATTATTACTTGATTCATCACTATGTCTAAAAATGGAAGGGTCTGAGATTTCAATAACGGCCATGTCCACTTGTAAAAACTAGTCATAAAATGAACAAAAACTGATGACTACTAACTTTCACTGGTACAATCTTGAAACTTTTTACGTCCATATGCTGTTCAGCAACATACAGAAATGTGCAATTAATACCCAATGACATTAATATACATAATAAAATTGCTGCACGTATTTGTGTTACATCCCCCAAAAGTGAACTTGGTCATTTTTTTTATCTCAGACCCCCTCAATTACAAGATTGCACCCTTCTTGCCTTGAGCAAGACACTAACCCGCCCAGAGATGTCATTGAAAGAAACCAAGAGTGGAATGTCAGTGAGCAGCCATGCATATGGATTCTCCTGCTGATTAATGTGTTGATGAGGCTTGTGTCCAAATCCTTCAACGTCATAGATAGTTATGTTCTCTGCATCCAGAGTAACGTCCTGGTCATCCTTTTCAGCACAGCCATGAGATGTCAGGAGCCACTGCAGGCCATTCACAGCCCTAATCCTGGTTGACCTGCTCACTGAGGCCAGGCTCTCAAGAAAGCAATCAAGCACGACTCCTGAGGAATGAGAGGACTTCGAGTCCAAGATACCCTGCAAGAGAGTATTACATCATCATACCAGATCTCCAAATATCCAGAATATTCTATCTTATATGCAATGGACACACACTAATAGTGAAAATTATTATTGTACTAGTTGGTTTAAAATGTTTAAAATCGGATTCCAAGCATCATCTGTAAAAATTTGGTGAATAGCATGACTGGATTACAAGGAGTTAAGACTGCGCACATTTTTTGAAAAAGTGATGTGAAAAAACATTTCAGGCAATGCTGAGTAGGTGCGTAATATCAATGAGGAAATCACATGTGGCATGCAAAGACTTCTAACATTTCAATGATTCACTGTTGAATTTTGAAACATACATTGGGTCATGGTATGACTTGCCTGCAAGTGTGCTCTGATCTCCTGAAGCTTCGCCTGCTTCTTCAGCTCAGATTTTACCTTTTCTGCAATCACATTTCCTCTTCCATCTGGATTACTAAAACCCTCTACATTCTCATATCTTGACTCTGCAATCTGCTGCACCTCCACATTTGTGATGTATTCACAGAGGCACATAACAGGTAAATTACTAATTGGTCCCACGTGGGCATGGACCAGATCCTTTACCCATCCTGTCAGCAGTCCATACGTCTTCAAGTCATATATGATCTCGGAAACATAGCCTGGGTCTTGGACGGTGCTCAGGAGTGCCCGGAGTCTCAAGCTTTTGGACAGACTCTTCAGTTGGTCCAGGACATTGGAAGGTGGAATGCGGGGTGGGCCTTGTGGATTGTAAGTCATCAACTGATGTGTTGGAAGGTGGAAAAAAAGGTTATCATTAATTCAGTTTGTTCTCTGAGAGATCATTTTAAGTGTATGCAAAGCAACACATTGATCACATTGCTCTTTGCTGCATAATTATGTGGGAGGAAACGAGGTACACCCTTACAAAATTAAATTTCTGAGCCAAGTGAAAATATGTACATTTGAAACCTATCTGTAGTGGAATTGCTCCATTCCTCTAAAATTTTCCATGCTGAACAGATTTGTGTTATACGTATATGCCACATGAATAGGCCTACATTGCAAAACATCTGTCAGTGGCAAAATAATGCTGTCTTGGACGAGTTTTCTCGGTATCCAGGGTCTCATAAAAACAAGTTTCGGCGGACAGGAAAAATACGGCCAGAACAAGGAGACACCCAAAACAAATCCATTCGCACCAGAGAAGAAAAATCATACAGTATGATGATTGTCCAAGCAAGAATCCCATCCACACATAATTATATCTGACTTTTCATTGTTCCTGAGGCACTTGGTTTGCACAAAAAGTAAATAAAAGCTAATTAGACATAATTTAAGTAATTTTCTAGATGGGGACAGGGTTGTCTAGTGGCTATATGCTACTGGCCAACCAAGTGGGAGGTCCTGGGTTCAAATCCCATCCCCATCCTGTAACGGTACGTGGCAGATCTTTTTCCGCTTTTCACCGGAATTGCACTCCCTTCTCTGCTCAGGGCCTAGAGAAAAGGTCTGGTATTTAAGAGGGTCTGAAATGACTAGAAACTACTGAAGAGCGCCCTCCTTCAGGAACCTCCCCTCACCACCCCCCCCCCTAAGAGGGCTCACAGCCCTATCACAGGGTAATACACACAAAAAAGTAATTTTCTAATGTACATTACAGAACGCTGAACTCACCAGAGAAACCAAATGGGACGTAGACTCTGTGATTACAATGTCGCTGGAGGTAGATGCCAGATACCCCTCAAAGATCAAGATCTGACTCTTCTCCAGCTCAACCAGCTGCCTCTCTTTGCTCTTCATATTTTCTGCAATCTCCCTGCTCCATAACGTTGAGCATGGATATGTGAAGTTGCTGCAAAACAACTTAAGGTTTTCAACTACTGATGCATGGAAGAAACCATTAATAGGTCAATGTGAAAGTACAGACTTACTCCGTGACAATCATCTCTATGAAGGTCCTCAGCATTGGGTAATGGTTCCATGCTTCCCATCCAATAGGAGTGGGATTGTGTGCTGCCAAGATCAGAAGCATAATCCACGATTTCCAATACAAGTTTTGGATGCCCAGCACAGGTACATCGTAACTGAAATACAATTGATAATAAAATCCCCCCATCTACAATGATTGTCCTTTGTTCGCAAAGGCGTGTAGGGCAGAGTGTAGTTGCCAACTAAATAAAGGCTCATGAATGAGAACTCCTTGACATGCTAATGGTGATGACACTGATCTACATCAACAACAATGTAGAGGAGATGATTTGTGAATAGGTGCACATCAGCTGCACAAGCATTTCCTCATGCAAAGACACCTTCACGATGTCCCTTATAGAAACCATGTTCCCATACAGGGGTATAGCCAGTGGAGTCCAGGTTACACCTGTCCACCTCGTCATTGATATCAATGATGATAATAATGGATACCCCATGATAGGCCTCCTTGGGCCTTTTAGGGGATCATCTTTTCTATCACCGACTTTAATCACTTGCCTGTACTCCGATGGGTTTTTGATAGTGGGAGGAAACAGGAGAGCCCCAAGAAAACCCACGGGAACATGGAGAGAACCCAACCAAACCCTTTCCACATAAGAATCCTCTGTCGGACCTGGAGATCGAACTCAGGACCTCAGATGTGAAAGAAATTGCCTGCTTATGTGCAGATGCTATGAGGGAACGCTGCAAACCTTTGCCTCAATGTACATAGAATGTGCAATACATATCACAGGATAATGCTGGTAACATCAAATGAAAGCATGTAATGTCCTCTTCAAAACCATACCGTACATTTACTTTTCTACATAAGTGCCACCTCTTAATTTTTGGAAAAAGACAGAAGTCACAGGTGCAAGATCTGGACTGTACACTGGATGAGGAAGTACAAGTTGAGTCTCTGGAGGGTATCTGCAGTGTGATGGCGTGTGTGTGGTCGAGCATTATTGTGGTGAAGAATGACATCCTTTCCTGAGCACACCCAGTTCATTCATGGCTGAAACCTCCACAGTGTCCACATGCACCTCAGAATTCACAGTTTTGCGATCGGCCAGAAACTTGACATACAAGACAGACTCAAATTCCCTGTACTTCCTCATTCACCGTACAGCCTAGATATTGCACCCTGTGACTTCTGTCTTTTCCCAAAAATGAAGACACACATGAAGGGCTATTGGTACATCTGAAATGCAGAAGTTGAGTCTGCTGTTTGCACTTGGTGCTGCTCCCACAGCCCTGAGTTCTACACCAATAGGAAGAAACAACGGGTACATTGTTGGGACAAGTGTATTGCTGTCGGCGGTGATTATGTGAAAAAGGAAAGATATGGTTTTGAATCGAAGACATTCCAGGCTTTCAATTTAATGTTACCTGCATCATACTGTGATGTGTATTACACATTTTGCATACATGGAGGCAAAAATTATCAGCATGTCCTCGTACATCAGCCCAGTCCAATCAAATTCAGAGTAGGTCACAATTAAGTAATGTGTGTGGTTTCTGATGGTTGCCTGCACCTCACAGGGTAAACCATCAATCATTTATGAGTGCAGCAAAATAGTTTAAATCGCCTCGAGGGTATAATGTAACATATAATAAGATAGACTCTAAAAAATGCATGTCCTAGGAAAAAATATCTACTTAGTAAATTCCTGTACAGAGTGGATGCCACAGCTAGTAGATAATAAAGCAATAAATAACTTACTCTTCAGGAAGATCCACTGTCTCTGGATGGTGATAGCAAGACAAATTAAAAATCATATCAATGATCTCAGTGTCTTTGACAGGAAGGACTTCCAAACCCTCACGGTTTATTGCAGCAGCTCTTATGACAAGCTGGAAGCCAAATTCCATTGCTTGTCCAGCAGTCAACAGGTGATCCTAAATGTGGAAACAAAATATGTTCATAATGTAAAAAGTAATTTCCACTGTCATCCCAACATGCCTTGGAGAGGCCCATCTTGAATAGCGCTACAAGCGTGTCCTGCAGCACTGGTGCCTCTGAGATGAGTTTCAATAAGAACAACTTCTCACTCTCAGATGGCCATGGATCCTTCTTACTCCCATACATTTCTGGTGGTTCCAAAAGCAGCAGCTGTATAACGAGAACATTGGAGGACTCTTTATTACTATTACAGATGTAATAATTTGATTAATATTCACTTTAGCAGTTTGCCAAAGGGATTTAAATATACCATTTGGATAGCTGCCCAATGGGTATTTGGCTGTTGTTAACATGCATGCATTCTGTAGCACTGTAAGTAATGGCAAATGCCCACCCAGTGAAACTCTCATTTTCATAAAGGACAAATCACATCCCTTTAGTACAAGATTTCATGAGCCTATATCAAACACTCTTACTGATAAGCATATTCTTTCATGTTTTGGGCATTCCCTGCGTCCTTGCCTGCCAAAGCATTTTTAAATAGCAAAACTTGAGCAGATAATTCAGTCCAATGTCTGGATCAGTCTAGAACTCTAAATGCTCAAAAATGCCCCTCTAGAACTCAGGATTTTTCGTAATGACAGTGTAAAGATTTCTTGTCATTCATCAATAATTGATGTCAATGCAAGTGGGGCATATTTGAACAGCATCATTTCAGATTGTGATCTAGAGTTAGACTAATCACCAAATGACCTAGGTGTGATCAAGAGATGAAGGAATACATTTGGCATTGCTCTCATATGCTTACAAAATCTGGTACAACAGTATAAATAATATTTCAATTGGCCTGGTGTTTGTGTGCAATAGCAGGTGTGTCATCCTGTTGCCATGTAGTCTTGAAGCAGTTTGAAACAGTTTTAATCCCAAACAATTTGTACAGTACAGGTACTATTCCACAGGATTTAACACGCTAACTGTCACTTCTTCAGTCGAGGTCAGTTTGCAAAAAAGGAGAGAGAAATGCTCTACCTAATATTCCACGATCCATATTAGCATAAAACAATATAACACATAAAATTGTCATGGAAAACTAGCCTCACTATAAAAGCCACATTCCATTCCTAATCAAGCATAGTTAGTACCACATTTACCTTGCTGAGGTTATGGTTGAATTCCTGCACGTCAGGGTGGTAAGCAAGGGCATTCTGATGCAACCAGGTCACTGCTTCAAGCTGAATATTAGAAACCTGCATCTGGAAAGACTGACAGAAGCAGTATTATAATGTGATTAGAGGTTGTCTTGTCATTTTGTCAAATCTGCGGTGATATCTCTCCTGAATGCAAATGCCCTGATGTCCACCCATATCCAGAGAAGAAGGCACCTGGATATTTTGCCTCCCAATACTTTATTTAAATGAACATTGATGTCATTTTCATGTGTGAAGCACTCATATGACATAACATCAGACTATAACAGAATATATTGTCATAAAATAATCTTTCCTTTTGAAAGATTCTATTTTCCAGGTGTACAATTTGCATTCATACACCCACACAATGACTAGCCACTTAACGTAATATATCAATATGAGAATGTAATGACTCTTGCAAGTAAAGACCAATCACATCAATTTGTTGGCATATTCCAACCAGAAAAAGGAAATAAATAAATTGCAAGGTCTGAATATGCTGCTGTCAGTAGATCATCAGCAAGTGGGTGTCTCTCTAATAATTAAAATTATACAACCAGACATGCATCTTTTTTAATTTGTAAAAAATAATGGTACAGGCTGAAGTATGGTGATGTTTCTGAAACCGGCAGGTGAACTGATCATCCAATTCTCACGTCAGTTCTTACATCATACAGAATGCCACTATTCTACCAACCTGGTGGGTTGCACTTACATGCAAAATTTCAAGCTCTTGCTCATCTCCTTTGACAGCAAATGTTGCAGCCTGCTTGACTTTGGATGAAACCAAGAGGAAGAGAGCTGAAACAATGAGGTTCCCAATGGCCAAGAACACCCTCTGCTTCTGTTCAAAAGACTGGAACTGGGGACTGGTGGTTTTTTCCGTGCTCATCAGGTTAGAACAGAAATTACACAAGTTGATCGCAGACTTCAAAGATCGAACTATGGCTCGCAGGAGGATGCGAAGGGCAGTCACCTGGTCTTCCTTTTGCATTAGGAACTCCTACCACAAAAAAGGAAGGGTTATTTTGTAGTTAACCTTGCAGAGCATTAATATAACAGATAAAGAAAAGTTGAATTCAATCTACTGTTGCTTTTGAGTGCCGGAGCAACATCAGGTTGGCCATGCATGCATTAGATTTTAATGACTCTTAGATTTGGTCCTTACCAAAAACACATCCCCTAGTCTTGAGCTAGCTAAATCAGGCCTGCTATTAAAGATGGCCCCAAGGATAGTCATGTTGCATGGATTTTTGGGATCAGAGAGCTCATTGCAGATGATGTGCTTGATGAAAGCATCCATGTTGTTGGATAAATTTTTGCTGACTGCCTCCTTCACACATTCCAGATAAAACTGAAATAGAGGCCTGGCCTTCATCAGCTTAATCTTGGAGAGAAGGCCAATGACCTCTCCATCTGACTGATTGTATCGGGAGATGTCAATATTCACACATATTGCCCTCAGGAGGTCCCGAGCCGAATGGGCCAATCTTTGGGTCTGCAGCCACACCTCCATATTCTGCATACTGAACAAGCGAACCTAAAAATACAAGACATAGTTACCATTAATTTACAAATATGAACAAGTGTGAAATGTGGGCACATTCACTGCAAAAGTGCTATACCACTGTGCTTCCTGTTTTACTATAACAAATTGATTTTCCTTATCTAATTTCGTATTATAGACGTGTCAGTGAGATGTTGCCTCTGTAAGCAATCTTACTTTGTGTGGATTGTGCCTTACAAGTAATGAGTCTTTCAGAATTGAGTTGACATTAATATTAGTAAAATTCTTGCTGATGCTGATTTCAATGCACTCATGTTGCCTAAGTGGCAGTGAGTTCCGTTACAGAGCACACTAATGGTATACGGTACTACTGTATGCTTCTTTGCTAAATGTGAAAGTGGGTTCACAAGTGCAAAATTTCCACTGATACCAATGTGAACTACTTTCAGAAACAAACAGCATAATAAATTCCACAGATAAAAATAAAATTATCTAAGACCCATTACACAGCAGCTAAAAAAAACAAGTCACTATAAAATGGATGCAGAGCAATTACTACTTCTAGAAATTAATTATAATCTTGCACTCAGGCAGTAATGATTCATCCCTACCTCTGGAAGTTCACATGCAGATATGAGTAAGCACAATATATTCTTGCTTGTGCCTTCGATGGATTGTTGTCTTGTGGGCATCCTGGATTTGACTATATCCAGCACTATCTTCTGAACCTCCTCCTGCCTACCAGCATACCTGAAACCAACAATTATCCATAGTTTTACAGGAGCAATAAGTATTTAACAAGATATATAGTTACAGCATAAGGTCTGAGAACACTACAGTACACAGAAGAGGCATTTAGGATATGGGTCAATGGGATGTACTGAGATTGGTGTGAAGAGTCATTGTTACTGTGGGTATGCACCCAATACACAAAACATGCTATAAGTGCGCTTATGACGTAAGAATACACTTTGTGAGTCAAGAGGATTTGCACTTAGATGAGTAAATACCGATACCTCTGACCTAGCTCTCCCTACAAATTCAACTACACAAGAGCGCAGTTTCATGCTTAAACATTAACATTCAGGATGTCAACCATCAAACCCTTACATAAGCAAGTGTTTTCAAATATCAGTGCTCCATTAGTATCTTTAATTAGTATTTTCTTGGCTGAAGTAGTGAAAGAAAAGAACCTCTCTTATCCATCCGACAATTATTGATTTGAATACACGTAGGCCAAGAACTTGCAATGTCTGTTGCCATGTTGTAAAACTACTAACCTCATCTTTGTGGTGCAAATCTTTTCCTGCTGGCTCCTCTCAGTATCCTTGCTACTGACAGTGAGGTCAATAACGTCAACATCTGCTGTCATCTGTGACCCAGACTCTTTGGCTAATGGCAAGGTCTTAAAAGAAGTGCAGATGTTGTCTACAAAGGGCTTGCAGTCTTCTTGATCAACCCAGTTTCTGGCTCCAGCAGCATCTTTGGCATATTCTTCAACAAACTGCAGTGGCCATTTCTCTCGCATTGCAAAAGCTGTCATAATAACACCGACTGTCATTGAAGCCAGAGTAGCATTTGCCTTGAGTTTGATGTCTTTGTTAACTTGCAGTTGGCCTAATAGGCTGCATAAGGCAGCCGTGACAAAGTCAGTGCGGAAGTAGTGCGGATTGGTCTCGGCAGCTGACGACAAGGCCGTACATAAGGGATTATCTGGTTTCCCTGGCTGTTCTTTCAATTTTTTGATGGCACCGCATATCATGGCCTCAATGCATTTCCTGTCCTTGCTGAGGTTCAGCGCATGGAGGAAGTCCCTTGGCAAAACCTTCACGGCCACTGACTCCCACTCCTCCTCCCCTCTGCTTGTATCAGATTCTGAAGTGTCAGATGACATCTTCAGCTTCTTCGTTAGCTCCTGTTGAACATTAGCACTGGAACCACTTGACGATGCCACCTCCCTCTTACGCACTGCAATGACGAGGTAACATTCAGCTTAGGACCAAAAAAATCACACTAAAACCAGCCATGAAAATGCTGGACAGGTTCAGAATTTACCTAAAAATTACATTTGAAAAAAAATGGACAAAATTTCTCGAGAGGTGATGTTTACGAGCGCGACCTAGTGCGCAGCCACACTCACCCAGCTCCATTATTCTGACAACAAAACGTTGCCAGAATTACTTTCCCAGGGGTCAAATTCACACTGGTAGTCTGAGGTTCGTTCCAGAGCTTTGGCAACATCGCAAAAGTCACCGTAGCGTTGGAAATAAGTGCAGTGCAGGACAGATCGCGCTTACCAGCTTTTATTGATAATGCCAACCGTGAATGCTGCGCGAAGTGTGGTGCATACTCGGTTGCGTTCTATATTGCTCTCATCTACCGATTCGAACAAAATTGACTGCATCGCCTGAGTGTTCCATAAATCATGCCCCAAATCAAACTGACCATTCTGGCTGTGCTGGCCTTGCATTGCTTCATCCATCTTCTCGACTTGCTGGCTTATCCCATGCCGATGAGTCTCACTCGTTCCTTTATTCCCCCTCTCGTCGTGGGCAGGCCTCGATGCGTTCTGACCCAGGGCGATCAGGTCACCCGGTGGAACATTCTTCTTCTTCCCGTTCCCTCTTCCTCCCCTGCTGCCTCCTGCTGCTCCGCCCCTTCCTCGCCACGAGCCGCCGAACATAGCCCCTTTTTGCCTACCCCTCCAGGAGCGGACCGCCACACACTAGCTGCGTCCTCCCCAACCGTCAGGATCAGACTGATGTTCGATGGAACACTTTATTTTACATGTTCGGATGTGTCAACCTCGCTCGTCTCTGATTGGCTACCAGCACCACACGTCGCCTTGTGATTGGCTCTCGATTTTCATGCACCAATCAGAAATGATTGCAAGTGTGTCAAGTGGCATCTGATAGTGAGCGTCATTACCACGCCGAAAATTAAAATTAAAATATTTAACAATTTCAATTACGAAATAAGTATTCACACATTGATGCCATCTTTATGTGCAATGGCTTGCATTTAATTAACCTGATATGCCTGAAGAGTCGCCATTTGCAGAAAAGTGTTCCAAAAACTTCATGAAAAGCAAAACAACTGGAAAATCACATTTACATTATTGAAGCCTAGTAAATAGCCTGCTGTACCCAGGGATTACTTAATTTATAATAAAAGTAATACCTGATTCTATCCGCATCATATCCGCAGTTGTACCGGTATCTCAGCTAAGATACCGGTACGACTGCGGATGTTATAACATTGTTTTGCAATAAGATCTGGGTGGGTTTGGCAAATAAGAGGCCAACACTCCAAGGCCAGTAGTTCTCAATGCCCAATTTTATTTACGGCCATAACATAATAACACATTCTTATAACCAGTTGAACAATGTAAAGGACACACAAAAGAACACTGTGCAATGTTACGTGAGGAATTCCATTATTGGTTTAGTCTCCTACTAGTCAACAAACTTCACACAATGCGGTCAAACTCCCACACCCATTGTTCTCCATTTCTCGGCAGGAAGGCTTGCCAATAAGTGTCATCTTCCATTAATGACATCTCTGGTTCAAACTTCTTCACACATCCGGCTTAGCTTGGGGATTCTTAATTGCTGACTAATAACACAGGGTTCAATGAAAGAAAACATCAACACAATTGCTGGCAGCATGGCAGATGATTTTCATTCAAATATTCCAGTATTTATCACACCTTTAGTCTCCCACTAACGACAGTTTTTACAGCATTTGTGGCACTGTGCCTCAGTAAATTACGTAGATAAGTCTGGTAAACTTGGGAATCCTCTTTTACTATGGTCCAACTCACGGATGACAATCGAGTTTTCACATGTAACAACTCCTTTAGAAATATGACACCTTGAATATGACATGAAATTAATGGGCTCTTTGGACAGGCTGTCTACTTGAAGGTTACGGCAGAAGTCTGTTTTTAAGAAAATGGATAGCGACACATGCAAGTCACCTAGTGCAGTGCATTATTAATGCTTGACTAGTTATAATGTGACCTCATTAGCAGAGAGTAAGTCGAATTATTATCATGGCGTAATGAGCAAGTTCAGGAGAGAACGTGGGATATACTTGGGAGAATAACATCAACATCATGACTAATAATAACCAATACTGAAATACAATGTGTCACGATGTGGAGGTTGATTGAAGGAGATAACAATAACATTAATAATTGTATGTATTTTTATGACATAATTGCACTATGTTGTAGAGGTTTGAAAAGTATTACAAGTAGTCATAACAATAATAAACTTTTGTACTAGTAGATGGTGGCATATTCTCAAGAGTGACACAATAAATAAAGACGTAAAATTTCACCTGTGTTTTGTTAAGTGGTGTGGTAACCTGACGGGCAATATTTTTCTATCCCAATCAGCAAAACTTGTAATATCACATTTTTTGGAAATGAGTAATATCAGGTGAGACAAAAATGATTTAATGTCTTGCAAGTGCACAAGTACTACCGTCATACGGGGTGAACATGGTCCAAAATTTCAGTTTTACGAAGATATAAGTATGAAGTTATTAACCCACAAATGTGCAATATTTTAATTAGGCGTTGCACAATGCTAGCCAATAGGGCAAGTAGAATTTATTTTTTTTGCATGCACAATATTATGTATGAAAAATTATGCCGTCATATGGCCAAGTTTACCCCACTGCAATGGTCGGGGTGGGCTTGGCCATCTAATTTTCCAATTACAAATCTACTGCTCTGGGGCAGAAAATATTGGAATGGGTGAACCTGGCCATTGCCATCCACATGGGACAACTTGGCCACTCCTCTTAAGGAACGGCATGCGTAAGCTGTAATAAATACGACCACCAATGGAAAGGTCCACCTTCATCTCCTAAAAATGGACAAGACACTTGCTTCGCAATTTCTTAATTTGCAAAATAAAGTTTGCACACTATGAAATTTGGGTGGTTTCATGGGGTGGCTTTTACCATTTTATTTCCTTGCTCAACCGAAGCAGTTTGGTGGAGTGGATAAGGTGTCCGACTGCTAATCAGGAGGTCCTGGGTTCGAGTCCCGGGGCCGGCAATCCTAACCTTGGTTTTCTGTGGTTTCCCATGGTCCACCCAGGAGAATTACAGGGTTGCTTCCTATAAATAATAGGCCACAGCCAATTCCTTTCTTTACTATCCTTGTCCCGTCCATGAGGAGGTGCGGTGTCGGTGGGGGATTTCTGACCCACACCTAGGGAGCTGTCTTGTAGCTTGGCCCCCTGGGGGACTGCATACGACCCCCAATTTGAGACATCGCACTTGCACCCATATCCCCCTCTCGCAAATCCCTATCCTGACCCCTGCACCGGAGAGAAAATGAATGCGAAAAAATTCCGTAAGAAAAATGGTGGTAATCCACTCCCCTAAAAGGGGTTGTTCCCTCAATGGGGTAAAGCTAAATAATAATTGATGAAAAAAATAATTATTTCCTTGCTCACCTATGTCGGCGCTGGCCTCGTTTTTATGACACATGCTACCTTAAATATTCATTAATGACATTTTTGGAATTGTGGCCAAGTTCACCCAGCCGGCCAACGTCACCCCATTTGACGGTACCTCTAGTTGTGGACATTTGAGTAAGGTACCACGTATTAGGAAGATGTTTCATTTACGCTTTTTCGCCTGATATGAACCCTTCCATGTGCCTCTTTTGCCACCAAATTAGCAAACAACTTGGAGCAATGTCCGCAAGGAAATCTCTTGTAGCCTAAGTGTTTCTGGCTATGTACTAACAAGCTGCTTTTTGAAATAAATATTCTGGAGCACCCTGCGCAGGCATATAACTTCTCAGCCGTATGAATACTCAAATGTATGAATTTATCCAGTTCGAATGTAAATTTCATTCCACAATAATCACAGACATACAAGGCATTTATCTTGCTATCGCCATGTCCTTTGCATTGCGTTTTAAATGGCAACTCATCTGAATTAGCTTTTCCAGTGGGAAGCGTAAAACTTTTCCACCCATCTGATTCCTGACCCAGTTCATCCCATCTCCCTTGCACAACTGTCCTAAGAGGGCTGCAGGAGTCCAAAATAATTTCACCCTCTCTCAAGTCCTCTAGGATTTCCCTTCTGGTCCACACCATCCGCACATTGCCTTCAAGCGAACACGTCTCACTCTGCCCTTCATCGTCACCTACAGCCATATTAATTTTCATGGCGGAAGCTGAAAGTGGCGGTGTGTTAATGAAGAGTATCCAAGAGTACAGGACGCACTACTCTAATAATTGCAATCCCATAAACGATACTCTCATTAGGCCTATTCTCGTGGTGACGTACCGTTACATTTTCAAGTTAGAACATGAAGTGATTGTGCTACAAAATATGATCCACATGCAACTACTACGTCACCAATCAATAATAACAGATCAATATTGCTATGTAGTTAAGGTGAAACGACAGAATTATTGTAGATGGAAGTGGCTGATTGTCCATTACCTTCTTCTTCTCTACAAGCAGACGCCTTTTCCATATCTCGTGATTGGTGATAATGCGCAAAAATTAAAATAAGACCAAGAAAAACATGGTCATGAACATGTCATGAAGCAAAAATGGGAGCCATGTTTGGGTACGTTCCGGTGCCTGCTTATACAGGGCTCAGGAACAGTCAGTAGACTAAATTATGATATTTCATAAAGTTATTGATTATAACCAGATAATAGTTGTGGTGTCACAATATACGTTAATGGCGAGTTGCATTGTTTCAAATATGTGATGCCAGTGCTACTTTCCAGTTGAATGATAAAATAAATAATTGACACATTAAAAAATTTAACATTTGTCAATACACTGGCCAAATTAAAATAATAATGTCATGGTTCTACAGGAGAAATACACGACAGCAGTCTTTTTGTAATGTTTAATTTAATTTTTTCATCCTTTTCCTCAATATTGTGTATTTTAAAATACTATTTTCCACCTAAAAATATATACAGTACATACACCATAAGTGCTGACAAAATTGACACTTATGTCAACAGGCCTCAAAAATTAAATCCTAAAAATTTCTAAGCAGCGGTGTGCAATGAGAATGTTTTGCTTACAAACTGCTAACGGCGTACTCATCAGTTACGTTACCTCCTAAATGTTAGTGCATGGATGGCGATTCAATTGCTTGGGAGTGCAAAACACTTTCTGGCAAACCTTGCAAGTGAACGGTACTCGCCAGTGGCTAAGCTTCATGTGCTTCTCCAAATACTCAGCGCTTGCAAATGACATGTGACAAATCGGACAAGAATTATCCTCGCCTACGTGACACTGCAAATGGCGTGACAATTCGGAAGAGGTCCGACACTTTTTAAGGCAGTGCGCGCACCGGTGGACATAATAATTGTGGGCTTGGTGAGCGTCTTCATGTTTAACCAAATGGTCCTTCCTGGTAAACGTCTTCTTGCAATAGCGGCACATATTTACCACCCTGACTGGATGCTGCTTCTTGTGGTCCACCCATTCTTTCTTTGTCTTAGACACTTCTTTGCAGAACCGGCATGGAAAACTGACTGTATATCACGTGAGAAGCCATGTGCCAGTTCTTATCTTGCTGGGAGGTAAAATTCTCAAGACACACGCTGCATGCGAACGAGTTGGTTGAGCTTGAATCTCGGCCTAAACCTAAAGGGTCATCTGATTTCACTGGATATGACTGCGCATTGCTGCTACACTGTTCTTGAAGACTGGTACCATGTAGCTCTGGCATCACATCTGTCTGCATATCCAGTTCTTTTCTATTTTGATGTCCATGTTCCGTTCCTTGTCCTTATTCGCACTCTCGTAATTCTCCCGTTCCACCTTCACCGCAGAGGCCATAATTTCTATAGGGTGAATTTAAAATGGTGATTAATAAATGCACGTGCATGTCAACCGTTTCCTTCAGCTGAACTCACCATCTTGGACGCCCCAAATGTCTGCTGAATTCTGGAAGAAACATACCAAACTGATAGAGTTCAGTACAATTCAGTCACATTCCGGTGGGAAATAATAACTGCACATTCTCTTTGCCTCTGGCAAAAATACCCGTATATTTCACTGGAACAATGCCACTTTCATCCAACTATACATACAACAACAGAATGAATAGATGCTGAGGTTAATGTGCAAACAGCACCTGATGGCAGAGGTCAGCAGAATTTGTTGCTGTCCGCGTCATCTTGCACCTGGAATCAATTGGTCCATTTTATTCCTTGCAAATGTCACTATATATTGCAATGAATTACTACTATTTAAGATTTTAAGCCAACCTTAAACCTGATGCGAAGTGGTCTGTTGTGCCGACAGTGAATAACATACTTGTATCTTCCGGCTACTCCATCGGAACATCTTCATCTGAAAGGAAAGTGACAATAAGTTGCACTTATGCGAAAAACACACGTAAAGCTCTAATTTGGAACAATATAATGTGTCTCACAAAGGTCTCTGCTTCACGGGGATCAAAATTATCGTTGCTCATGAAATAACTTCACTGCAATGCAAGATTAATAATACGGTGGAGTCAGTGCATGTTCGAGGAAAGAGCATCTATAATATTTAGCTGCATGTATATAAAACTCGGTCATCCACAGCAACCCACATAATATATCATGTCCAAGAATATTTTAATTCCTGAAGGTATACTACTGTTCAATAACAACGTTTGCAGTGAACAGCAAATATGTGCAATGCTCCCTGCTGACAGGCACCACTGGTTTTTCTGCCAAGTAGTGCCAATAATGCAATGATTTAATTTAGTGAATCTCAAGAAGTACTGTGATAGGGAACCATATGACTGTTGCCAGGCACAACAACTACACGTTCGACAAGCTCTCCTGATAGCAAGTATAAGCTCGTCATAGGCTGGAAATGGACACGAGAATAGGCCATGCAATAGGTGCAGAAAATATCTTACTCCAGAAAAAATATAACTTCTCCAAAATATTGGTTCAGTGCCCCGAATAATGCGCTTGGCATGGATTAGTTGAGGTTTATGACAGGATGTAAATATTCCATTTATCTGATGTGAGTTTAGGCACAACGATATTATTTTATCACCAGCATGCCCATATTGATACCTGACAGGTAAAAAATGCATGTCACTAAAGTGATATTTTGTGTTCATAATAAAGCATCCAAGTTGCAAACACCCATTATTTAATGGAAATATTATGGATTATTTATCACGGATTTATCACTCTTGCGTCTATGTCCAAATTTGTCAGCTTGGATACCAACATGCATTTACTAAATTCTTAAAACACTCGCTGTCATTATTAGATAATTATGTGCATATCTAATAATGACAGCGAGTGTTTAATGAATAATAATATAATAATGGAGCAATATGTGCAAGGAAGCGTGAGCAGCGCTGCTCACGCTTCCTTGCACATATTGCTCCATTATTATATTATTATCCATTAAACTCCTTATTGCCTTTCTCATCACCTCCTTCGTCCTGTTCTTGCTCGCTGTCACTCTCTGCTGCCTCCTTCTCTTTCTCTTGCTCCCTTGTTTTGTACTCGACTTTCTTGAAACCATTATCCTTCTCATCCTCTCCCTCTTCCTCGTCTTCCTCTTCCTCCACCTCCTCCTCTTCCTCATCAACCTCCTCCTCCTCTTCGTCAACATCTTCGTCGTCTTCTTCCTCTTCCTCCTCCACCAGCTCTACCTCATCCTCTGCTTCTTTCATATCTTCCTTCTCCTCTGTTTTGCACTCACCTTCTTCAAAATCCTCCTCCTCCTCTTCCTCTTCCCACTCTCCTTCTTCTCTCTCGTCTTCCTCATCTGTACATTCACCACTTTCACTACTACGACTCTCTGAATCACTCCCTGAATCACCATCTGCCTCTTCCTTATCATCAGGTACATGACTTTTCCTGCCATCGCGTGGTGGTGGCTCCTGAATGAAAGAATGAAAAATACACACAAATGAAACTACCCGCTTACAAGATAATAATACCACTCCTTCATAATATAGTCTGGAGAGGTCTAGTCAGTTCCATAAAAAACATAAGGTTTTCAATGACAGTTTAGATTTCATGCAGCATGCTCTTTTCCAACATGTGAAAATTATTGTGTGCTTTGGTTACCCCATCTTTCTGGAAATAGTCACACAGACGTGACTTCAAATGATTCACACACTTGCTAGATATCAGATGATGTGGGATTCTGCATCTAAACATTCAAGTTATTTCTCAAAGAAAATGTCGCACAGCTCAGGAATCATCCTATATAGTATGTGTTATTTACCTGTCCATTCCATTATCATCATGAATATATTTTTACAAAGGAAATAGTTTCTTGCACAGTGTACATTAAGGCTTGAAAGTTGAAAGGACTTACCGATAATTCCTCGTCACTGCTTGCAGAGGAATCACTCGACAGTATAATTAGTGGAATATCTTTAGTGACACCAACAGCACTGGAGCTCTCCTTCCATGCAGCACCACCCTTCCTCTTGTTTGCACTCTCTTCTTCCTGACAGGCTGTGTCGTGTTCCCTTTTCCTCTTCAAATCCACAAATGAGGTACTTGTACCAACACTGCCGTAAATACACTCCACCTCCGCCTGCTGCTCCTCACTTGGCTCACTCTTCACAATCACCTGATTCTCTTCGGGACCAGTGAACGCAACATTCTCCTTTCCTCTCTGTGTGACCAGGGGATTTAAGATTTCCACCTCGATTTGTGTGCCCTTATCTCTTGCCTTATCTTCTGTGAATTTAGTCAAATTCAGTGCTGAGAGTGACGTAATCTTTTGCTTCGGCTGCTCGCTCTCAAGTAACACTTGACGTGCCCCCTGCTGTAAAAATAAATGAAAACAGCATGATCGCAATAAGTCAATGCTGTAATGCTTCCACAATACACAGCAAGGGTAGTGTGATGCCTATAGTTCCCAGTTAAAGACTCTCGAGAGACATGCAGAGGAAGAATTTATGAATTGTTATCCTAGTAACCAGCAATTATAGGAGCAGCATAATAAGGCCACATTTATCACCAGTCATTGCTTCAATTACGTCCAGTTGAACTAGAATTCCAACATTTTTTTGTACCACATCGCACAATTTTGTCTGCCAAAAGTAGCAGCGTGATCCTAGGACAAACTCGGCAGTTTGCATGCATCTAACTGTTGTGAAAGTTTTCTTGAATAGCATTCCTACCAATTTTAATATGATATTTTGTCTGTGTGAATGAGTGAAATTGACAGTTTTCATCTTAAACTTGAAACAAAGATTCTGCAACAATGGAATAATGTGCAAATGCACTCTAATACAGTAGATGGCTGCTAAGTTGGCTTACATTATTATAATTCATCAACTTATTCCACCATTACTACACTTTGAACCACAAACTCAGGCACCGTGCTACCACACCGTACATTCGATTCACATATCCCACCTGATTTTTGAGTTCGTCAGCATTTTGTTCCTCCAATTTGAGTTGATCTTCTGCAGCACTTGTGTTGTTCAGATTTTCTTCACATTTCTGCCCCTGTTCCAACTTAAGCAGCTCCGTATACCGCATCCTGTATTTGCGTCCAACCTTCTTCAGCTCACATACTTTGTATGCTAGTACTTTATTTTCTTGGTCCTTTGTGGTGGCCAGTGCTCTAGCACTCATCAATTCCTCAAGCAGTGAGGTCTCTCGTTCACACGTTTGCTCTACCTTCATCCTGGCTGCCTGCGCCATTTGCGCTTCAACCTTTATGGTCTCCTGGGCTTTTGTCAGTTCTTGGTTCATTTCGGCTGCAAGTGCTTTAAACTTATGCAATTCCTGAGTGAGCAAGTTCTCTTGGGTTTTCATATGCTCTTGTTCCCTGCCAGCTGCTTGTGATGTCAATTCCTGCTCCTGCAATGCCTTCTGGGCAGTCTTCAAGTCTTGCTCCAAGTTAGATGCAAGTACTTTGGTATTCTTCAACTCCTGTGCCAGTTTGGCCTCTTGTGCAGTTATTTGCTCTATCTTCTTCATGGCTGCCTGTGTCATTCGTGTTTGAACCTTATTTTTCTCCTGGGCTTTCGTCAGCTCTTCCTCCCTGCTGGCTGCCAGTGCTTTTGCATTTTCCAATTCTTGGGACAAATCCACTTCTTGGCCTTTCATAAGTTCGGGCTCCCTGTCAGCTGACTGTGGCATCAAACCCTGAACCTGAATGGTCTGTGTAGCTGTCAGTTCTTGTGCCTTGGTGGCTGCAAGTGCTCTCTCATCCTGCAATTCCTGCTCGAGTAAGGCCATTTGTGCAGTTGCTAGATCTACTTTCTTCCGGGCTGCCTGTAACATCTGGGCTTGAGCCTGCATGTACTTTCGAAGCTTCATCAGTTCTTGCTTCCTTGCCGCTGCCAGCGCTATTGTCTTCTTTAATTCCTGGGTCAGTTGGGCCTCTCGGCTCTTCACTAGCTCAAGATTTCTATGAGCCGCCTGTGTTGCCAATTTCTCATCTACCATGGCCTTCTGGGCAGCAGCCAGTTCATTCTCCCTGCTGGTGGCCAGTTCTGTTGCAGTTTTCAATTCCTGGGCTAGTTGGATCTCTCGAGTCCTCATCAGTTCAAGCTCACTCTTTAGTTGGGTTGTCATTTCCTGATCTTCCGAATAAGCCTTCATCTGGACAGTCATCAGTTCTTGCTGCTCCCGTCTTGCTGCCAGCTGCGCTTTTGCATCCTTCAATTCCTGACTGAGTTTGCATTTTTGGGTCCTTAGGTTGTAGTTTTGAAGCTTCAGACGCAGTGCTACTTCATGGAGGGTCCTCAGGGTGCGTAACATACACCCATCTTCGAGTTCATCCTGTAACAAGAAAAGCTCCTGAAGCTTATACAATAAGTATATACCAGTACAAAGCTATACTATATTCACTCTAACATGAACAGAACATATGGTGTATTCACACTAAGCAACTAGTATACTTCACAGAAACCTATGGCAGTTGACATGGATCACACGTATAAGGGTCTTTCAAATGAAAATAAGCAAAAGGCATATTAAGGAGATATTGCAATGTAACTTAAAAATAATAACTGTAGCTATTAAAGTACTTATTCCACTGTGACACCAGGCATTCCCCTTTCATAGCTAAGATGTTGATAGAACCATTCCTGAAATCATCAAGTACTGCTTTTTCAGATTCAGATGGTAAACACGCACTGCAGCATCTGACATTAAGTCCATATTTTGTATATATGTAATTTCAACATTTTTGGGCAGCTGTGCAGACGCGTCTGCAGGGTCACAGATTTCACTCAGACACAGCGGTGAAGTATGCTCTTCGGGAATGGTTCCTCCAGAAAAACCCACATTATTCTCAGGAAGAGGTGTCGAACGTCTGGTGTCACAGTGCCTTATAATTAGTGGTAGCAGAGATTATTTTTAAGATATGATGCAATATCTTTCGAATATGCCCCTCCATTCATTCTCACTTGAATAACCCTAATACATAATGTATGTCATGTCACATATGGCCAAAAACGATATATTGCTCATTCACATTGCTGCAGTACTTTCAGCACATTTCAGTAATTAGCAATAATTCATCCATGGAATGTATAGGCAATCCAATCGACTTTGAACCCTACTAAGCTCCTATCCTTGCTTTAAGACAATATTCACATTATATCACACCTAAATACAATAAATGGGCTGCAAATAATCAGTAAACACCTAGATAATTTGGAACACCTCGTATTAGGACTCATATTGAGCATGGAGTACGTGACACCTATGTGGTAATTTTTAAATGACAGGAAATTCATTTCCACGTACCATTACTACCTTGGGTGTATCTTCACGTTGAGAGTCACCTGCTTCGATCAGTTTCTGGGAATTTCCTATGTTTTCTGCTTTTGGAGCTTCTGTAGACAGATCGTCACCCCTGATCTCCTGGGAGATGCAGGATTCCAGAGTATCTGATGTGTTCAGCCCCTCACTTTGTGATGCAGGTGTTTGTGGGGAAGCAATTGTAGCGGCCAGCTTTGTCAGTTTCTTGTACAGCAAATGTTTCTCCTTGTTCACTTGGCCCAACTTCTCTGTCAATCTGTCCTGTTCCTGTTGCATGCTTTTCAAGTTATTCATGACGGCAGCATGGGAGTCTACCTCTCTCTTGTATGCCGCATTCGCTTCCTCCGCAATGCGCTCTTGCTTCAGTTTCTCCTTGTTGGTTTCGTGAGCAAGCTGTTATGTTTAAAAAGATTGTTTCGCCATGTTAGAGTATACACTAATTCAGAATTCATGAAAATAAAATAAAATATAAATTAATTCAGCTTTGGAATCATGTAATACTTTTCCCTGTCTCCTGTCTAATGATACCTACAGTATATAAAATGATCCCTACATTCAGTGGGGTGTGTCCATTAACCTACGAAACTATTGTTTTGTCATATAATAGAATTTCAATGATTCTTGGTCATATATATAATTTTGTAATGGACGCCAGTTCAGTACAGTATAATGACTTTGCACAACACGTGACTCTGCTAATGAACGGAAAATAAGAGAACGATCTGACCTCATAAAGGTTTCCATGGAAATATTCTCACATAACAATATGAGTAAAGAGTGTCAACAAAAAGCAACAATGGAAGAAACAGTGACGTCAGATCATTCTCTCGTTTTCCGTACATTACAGACAGGTTTCGCTGTAATTCAGCCTCAGTTGTACAGCTAGTGCGTTTATTCTTGCTATTAATAATTGGCGGGGTGAGAATTGTGGATGATAATTAAACAATTTGCAGGCCCCTAACAAGAATAAAGCATACCACAAATGGTGTAACCAGGTCATAATCTGTCAGGTGTTAGCATTCCATGCATCATTGTCAATATATGTAGACTACCTTTTCCATATGGTCTGCTCTCTCAACAGCACATTTGTACTGGATTTGCGAAACATCCATCTCAGTTTGTAATGACTTCAACTTCTCCATATTCTTCATGAAATGAGACTTAGCTGCTGTCTCTCTCTTCAGAAGTTTGCTCAGGGTTGCACGTAGCTGTGCCTTTTGGGCTTTAAGCTTTTCCCCCTCTTGCATTAGTGTCGCATGTGACTGTTCTACTTCTGCCAACCTGAAAGAGGTTCATCATTATGTGACTACAAACTCATTAAATCTGGCATGTAACGACTTTTTAAATTTTATGACACCTTATATCAATCAGCAAATACAAGTGTATCATCACTAATTCATGCATGATCCAACTATGGTACCGATTATAAAAGGGCTGTCAGTACCACTACATCAACAAAGTGGTTTTAAGAATTTTAAAAATGTATATTACCGATTCAATGATTACAATTTCAACGCAGGGGGCAAACCAGTATTGATCAAGCTGGAATCATGAAGGATGAAGAAAGAAATTTGACTGGTGAGTAGTACTTTGAATTGCTAATGCACTACAGAATAAAATTGCCATGACTTTATATACCTAGCTTCCAATTGCACATTTTGAACCTCTACTGAAGAGTATTTCCCCTGCAGTTCCATCTCCAGTGCCGTCATTCTGTTTACTTCAGCATGAAGTCCATCCTTCTCCTTTTGTAGATATTCACTGCGCTGGTGCAAATTTTCCAATTCTCCACGAATATTCTCACTCTTTTTTATCTCCTGCTCAAGACTCCCATTCAGTTTGTGTATTGCATCATCTTTTGATGCTTCCATTTCTAGGAATTTGACTTTCTCCTCTTGCAGTTGGTTCTCCAGATTGCTTACCCTCATCTCTTGCATGTGGGCATTGGCAATTTGCTTCTGCATGCTATCCACCTCAGCTATCAGTCTGCCTTCTGAGTGTTTCTTCTGTTTCTCAAGATATGATATCTCTTTCATTTGGGATTCCACGGCCTCCCTCCAGCGCACATTTTCCTCGTGCATCTGCCGTAACTCTCTTTGAGCACTGGACAGCTGGCAAGTGATTTCCAGCACTTCACCTTTCATGGTCAGCACGGTTTGTTCTTTTCCATGAATGGTCGTTTTTAGCCTCTTCCTCTCATTCAGCAGCTTACTCTTGTTTGTTATAAATTCTTCTTGCATGGTCTTGTACCTAAGGGTCAAATTATCCAATTCGCATGAAGCCTTGGAGGCAGTCAACCTGAAATAAAGTAGGAAAAGTCATTATAATTATTATGATGGTACTAACATGTGTTTAGTTCAGCTGAGCTATTAGGAAAAGCTTCATTATGATTCTCCAAACACCATTGGAAAGTAACAATATTTGATGATTATCCAGACTAGACAAAAAGTGCAACAATGAGTTGATTGTTTACAACCATGAACTTCCTGACAGTAGCCAGCTTGGGCCACATAGCGTCGTCGGCGATGCAAACCCTCGTGTCTCACAATAATGTCATTTTACAGGGCAAGGAAAACATGTTCGTGCAAAACCTCGCGAAATTTCTGCTTACCCGGTAGACGAGTGTCTTGCAAAACCTCCTATATATTAACTTTTCTTTGTGGGTTGATTGCATCATTATTGTTAGACAAAACTTAATCCTGTCGTCATGAAGAGGTGCAGTACCTCATGGGCATAAGTGTAGGTGTGGTAACTGCCTTACTTAAGCCTATGTGATCACCAACAGGAACGGCAGCCATTGTGGCTGGTGAACGAAATACGAGGTCTTGCCTCTGATCTCGGTGGGCTATCGGAGGAGTGGTTTTGCAACGGGACCGAAACACCCAGTTTTATTAGTCCAGACTCCAGAGAATACGAAGTTTTGCAGGTCGATGGGGACAATTTTTCACAACTGCATGAGTAACTCTATTTCGGCCAAATTGCGAGTTACAAGGTTTTGCATTGCCGACGACAATACGATTTTTAAAGAATGTTTCCAACCTACAGTAGCTACACAGTAACTCTGGAACTACCAATCATCAGGCCTGAACTTCTTGAGGTAACAGCAATAATAGTGATTGCTCAAGGCATGCCTGTTAAATATGGTTCTCCAGGATATAATGTGCATATTACCATGTGACCGTATGACCACTCCTATTCACTAGGAGCAAAAGTGAATTTGCCACATCTGCTCTTTACATTTGGAATGGAAGACTGACTTACTTGTAGTTGCACGCTTCTTGATTCATCTCCCCAAGTTTTTCTTGCAGTTTTTTGACCACATTCTGCATATCTTTCTTGTGTGCCTCAAAATTCTCTTTCAGTTGATTTAGGGCAGCCAGTGGTACAGTGTTGTTAGTCTGGTTGAATAAAAATACATAATCACAGTTCCAGTAACATACTTGCAATTTAAAAAGGTAAATATTGGGGGAAGGCGCGGTGGCCGAGATGGTAACGTCTCGGCTTGCTGAGCGAAAGGTCCCTGGTTCGATCCCCGCCCGGGATTTCCCTTCCGCCTGCATCAGTGGGTCTCTGCCCGCGTCTAAGAAGGCGTCTTGGCAATCTAGCCTTCTGGGGGACTGCACACGACCCATTTCCGACATTGCACTTCCACCTGTGTCCCCTCCCCAAAAATCCCTATCCTTACCCCATGTCCTTTCATCCTTGCACCGGAGTTAGAAGAAAAATCAGAAAATTGCAGGGAAAATGGTGGTATTCCACCCCCCTACATGGCCCTATCACGGGGTAATGTAAATAAATAAATAATATTGTGCCCCTTGGTACATTTGCAGGAACAGCTGTTATGTACCCAGTACCATAAACAGCATACCTTTACTGTAGTAATTTATGTGTTTGCAGTTTTTTTTGTCATTCTTTTTCAGTCATTGCAGTACCAGTCATCACTATGTTTGCTGCTCTACACAACTAATGACAAAGGGCATTTAGGAATAGTCTCTCAAAGGCGAAAAAAATTCCATGCACTTAGTACACATAATAAATTACATTACCTACAGAGTGGTGGAATTTTCGTCATATTACTATTTACTGCCAAGTGCCAACTTAGCAGTACCATTGCAATACACTGGTAAAGTTAGAAGTAACTAGTAGTACAACGATCATTCCACCCCCGTTTTTTATTTTGTCTGCAGACAGAGTGTCACAATCATGGCGTAAAATTGGCTCTATGATTGGTTCAAATGGATTGACAGCCATTTGGAAAGCAAAACATTACTAGATTTGTGGCCTTTTGGATTATTGCAAGTGTATGATTCTGAGAAATTTATTTCCATTTTAAGGTAACATGTGCTCCTGCACATAGAGTCAGCAATGAGCAATGCCTTGCACTTTGAATGTAACAAAAATTGAAATTATATGGACAATTGGAAATCAGCTCTTAAATTGTTTTCCATTAACACATCAGTATACTACTTGTTATACTCAGGATGAATATAAATTAGATATCCAGAAATTCTAGTGAATGAGAATGAGAACCTAAGAAATTAATATTTTTGAAAAAGACAATTAAATGCTCACGCTAGTTTCTGCAGCTGATGAGTCCTTCTGGGCCCCGATGAGAACCTCTTTTTTCAAATTTACGCATGATTTTCTTAACTCTTCCAGCTGTCTCATGGTCTGCTTCAGCTCCTCCTTGAGTGTTGAAGTCTCATGTATCCTCACCATGTCTTTGGCATCTTTCTCGTTAGCCAGTGCACGAATGGCTTGCACAAGTTTCTTGTTTTGTTGCTGCATCTCTTTGATATTCTTGAAAGTGATCAATGTCTTAGTTATAACTTCCTGAAAAGAAATTCAAGATGTCTCAGGAGCTTATCTCAACCCACATATAATTCAGGGGATATACATACAAGGGTGAATGAGAAAGTAATTGAAAACTTTTTTAAATTCATAAGTTTCACTAGAGAAACTGAAACTGAGATATACATATGAAAGGGCAACTCTTTCTCTAATTTTAGACATAGTCACCATACACTTATAGGTGCATCTGTCCCAGCATGACACTAGTTTTTCCATGCCCCTGCAGAAAAAAGTGTCAGGCTGGGTGAGAAGCCAGTGGGGGATATGGCCTAGCTCTTTCACTTCCTCGATGTCACTTATGACCTGCCAGGTGCTTCTTTTTTGGACCAAAGAGATGGTTTTACTCTGTCTAACATCTCTTTGGACATGGCAGGTCAGAACTTCAGTGACATCGAGGACGTGAAAGAGCTAGGCCATCCCCCACTGGCTTCCCACCCAGCCTGACGCTTTTTTCTGCAGGGGTATAGAAAAACTAGTGTTATAGTTACGACACACAATACAGTATAACACATCGTTTGAAAAGAAGGAAACAGTTCAGCATTCTGGCCACTGCAGATGGCTCTTACAATGGAGCACATGTTTTCTTATGGGGAAAAAAGCTCGCTTTTTCCTCCTTCTCTCAACTGCACCATTCCCTTTTCCCTGGCCTAAACTTCAAGCCACTACAAATGCCACTGCACCACATGCATACTGTACTACACAAAATATGCTGAGAAATAAAAGTATGTACCTGAGAAGGCGTATAAAAAGATATGCTGAATTCAGGAGGATACAGCTGCTCACAGACGACCTTTTTGTTCAAATTTTCTACTTCCTGAAGGAGTGTTTGCACCTGTGAAGAAAGATCCTGATTGCTTTGCTCCAGTGTTGCTTTTTCAGCCTCATGTTTCTGTTTCTCTGCAAGCAGTATGCTATTTTCTTTATTTGCTTTTTCCAGCAATGAAGTAATCTCAGCTATCTTCTCCTGCGACTCGTAGTAGGCTGCATGCTGTTCCTTTAAAGCAGGAGCACTTTTTTCTATTTCCTGTTCATGAATACAAAAAAAGAACCAAGTTAGTATTGTTATGACGAGTTGTTACAGTTACACCTTACTAATATGACAGGTTCAATTTCAGACCTCATCCATAAAGTAAATCACAGGCTTTCTTCATTTGCTAGTGCATATAAAAAAGCCTTAAAATATATGTTCACATGATCATACATTAAATATGCAATAGTGCTAAGCCTAAAAATTATGTAAAAGTAAAAATAACATGCTTAAAATGATCAGTTGAAGTGTGCCACAAGGGGAATAAAATTTTAAAAAAGGAATAAATGCATATGAGTAAAAAGAAAAAAAGTTTGTGTTTGACCTTTCATAGCACAGACATCAAAAATAGTTCAAGTTATGACATATAATGTGACATTAGTGATTATGCACGGAGTACATTATGGAGGGCCTAAAAGAAATAAAATAATAATAATAATGATTTTTGGCCAATGTGTTTCTATTCTCTTCAGTCCATGGATATGTTTTAAAATCGAGCAATCAAAATTCAACAAACAAGTTTTTAAATGTAAAAAATTGCAACCGAAGAGAGTTCATTGAATGTTCGGAGGGCAATGGCAATGAACAGCAAAATTTTGTTCGATGAACTACTGGGTAGATTGGCTACTTATTGCTTACCACATCCTCCAGCCCCACTTTCACAATCTTTCCTATTAAAATTGTGCAGGATTACGATCACTGCATATTACCTTTTTATCACCCACGCAATAAAATATTCTCTCCTTATGCTGTTGAAATTTTTGCAAATTGGCAATACCATGCCACTCAGTACTTATTTAAGCATTAATTTATTTTATTCCATATTCCACACATGAAAAATTTACACTGCATAAGCATACACTTCCCTCTAAAATGCAAAAAGGATGTATAAAATTTTTCCCATAACTTATGTAAACTTGAATTTCAATGTCCTCTTTAAAACGTCATGAAAATATAGGCTATGAACTCACATTAATGAGGGCATTCAGGTTGTTATGAAGCCTTATATTTGCTTCTTTTTCCTTTTGCAGCTGGTTAGAAACACTGATGAATTGAGCGTACACTAGCCCACGTGACCATCCAGCCTGAATCATCACAGTTGCTGTTTCAACTGATGTATCATGTGCAGTGTCTTCACTTGCCTCCTCAGAATCTGCAGCATAAAATTTCTCATGTAGTACAATATTAGGAACCAAAAATAGCAGGGAGGTACTACAGGTGCAATAGTGGCATGTTAACATGCATTTCTTGGTTGAGTGTCTGCAATAATAATGTGCCAATTTTACCTCCTCTCCCTTGTTGTTGCTGTTCAGAGGATACAGTACAATTTGCCTAAATCAATCTTAAACTCAAATTTCTCTAAAAAGAGGAGCTATTACAGTATAAGAAAAAAAATCACTTTTTTCTTAGCTTGAAACCGGATATAACAGCCTCGGCTATAACAGACTCGACAAGCCGGTCCCGACAAACTTCCATAATTATATGGCTTGTGTATCTGGCTATAATACAGACCTAGGTTATAACAGATTTTTGCGGTCCCTTGAAGTCTGTTATATCCGGATTCAACTGTAATATAATGCACAAACTGAACGTGTAAGAGAACAGTTCCAAAGAGAATATGATTACCCAGCACCAACATGACTTAAGCCAAGTTCATCACTGAAGTTAAATGATCTACCCAGAATTTGATGAAATTTACTCATTGCTGCCAATAATAATTAACATTGCTTAACTCTTCATTAGATCATCCACCTAGATTGGTCAAGTATGGCCTTAATCATATATCGTAACACATCTATTTAAAATCAAATGTAACTAAAAATTTAACAATTTTCCCTAGCTTCTTGCAATATAACCTTTTGTTAAACAAAGGATCAAAACAGGCTGTACCACTAGGCTGGAGTCCGTCGAATGCATTTGTGATTGCAGACAACTCAGTCCACAAATATTTTATGGTGCCATCTCTCTCCTGTAAGGTTTTCTGACACTGTTCCAGGTTGTCAAACATTTCTTGGGCATTATTATCATTCTCAATAGTCACTTCGTTCAACTTTGATTGTAATTGCTCAAGTTCATCAGTCAGGTTCTGCACCCTCTCTTGCAATCCTTCTGCAGACTCCCTATACAGAACAGTTTGTTGGATTTGTAAAAGAAGCTCCTTGCGTACGTCTGCCACGGCTTGGGCTGCAGAGCAACGCAACTCATTCATTTGTTCTATCCCTTGGTGAGAGTCCTCATGGCTCTTTCGCACGTTTAACTCCAGTGTGCAGCATGTCTTTTCACACACCTCCAGCTGCAATTGGGTAGACTTATAATCCAGAGCTTTGGAGACCAGGCTAATACATTACAAGTGATGCACATAATAAAACGTCTACACAAACTCTAAGGGTATAAGTCTCATGAAACTCAGCCAAGCTTTATAGTTTTACAAAAGTTACATGTTCGTAACAGACATGTAAATTAAACTTTTCTCATTCCAATTTTTACCAGCTAACATGCAGTTAAAGGTGGGTAATATAGTAACATTTTAAAGATTAGTACAGTATAATACGAGTAATAAATATGACAACAGTAGACGACCTTAGCAGTTGTCTCATCGAGAGCTCCCTGCAGAGCACACAACTTTGAGTTTGATTCTCGCTGGATGATCACAACTTCAGCGGCTCTGTCGGACAGGTCTTTTTCCAAAGTCTGACAGCGACACTTAAGTATCTCATTCTCTAGCTTCCACATGCGGTGGTTTTCAGATCGGCCTGATTCTCGCAACTCTTCTACCTGGAAAGCATATATAAGAACACCATGAAATCATTTAATTAAATATATTAATTAATTAATTAAATATATCAGGACAAACACATCAGGTTCTACCATATAACCGGGTATGTATAAAAGACAGCATATTCTAACTGTAGACATTACTTCCTTCCCTTCCTTCAGTAAGAACTTTACAAGTTTTACCGGAAGCTGTATTAGAGCAGCATCTACCACATCGTCTGCTTCCATTTGGTTCTTCGTTATCACTGCTTGTAGTGACTGGCATTCACACTGGATTGCTTCCTTATCACTTCTAAGGGTACTGATCTCTTCATTGCACCTGGGGAATACAGCAGTTATTGAACTAGAACCTAGTAATAAAACATGTATGATAATGTCAAGAAACATTATAATACAGTCACTGTGCATACTGTCTGTACCTTTTGCACAAGATTTAACAATGAGTTGTGGAGGGAAAGTATTACTACCTTCTCCAGCAGTACATATTTAGATTATAACAAGTACAATGTTATTGAAATGGATTGAAACATGCTCTTGCTGGGTGGGAGGAGGATGCATGGTCAGGAAGAGGTCCGTTGGCACCAGAGGCCACAAAATGTTGCAATAAGAGAATCTCATTTGGCAACTTTCACACTCTCCTGCTGCCATTGCCCCATCTCTTTTCCAGACTGCAGAGGCATGTGGCAGGAAAGTTCAAAGCTATAGCACGCACATGACCAATAAGTTTATGGCATATAGGCATTTTCATAACAATAACTTTGATCGTCTCTGGAGCCCAAAAAGGGGCATTTACTCTAGCCAAATTTATGCATTATTACCAATAATTCAGTTATTTTTTAGGTGTCTATGCTTAACCAAATTCAAACATTATTCCGCATAACCAGCTAACCGTGTATACCAGCTCTTTGGTGTGTACTGCTGTGCCTCTTTTGTATAGACTATATTATAGTCTATACAAAAGAGGCACAGTACACACCAAAGAGCTGGTACACACATATAACTTGGAGCATTAGCTCTTGCTTGGCTTGGATGAGTGATGTTTGGATAATTATGTTACCTTGCAAGGTCTTCTTTTGCTTCCTCAGATTCCGCTTGGTACACCTGAATAGATGATTCAAGCTGACTAACTTTAGCAACAAGGAATTCAATTTCTGAGTTCTTCATCTCCAAAACCTTGAGTAAATCATCCGAAGCCATTATTCCTTGCTCCCCGGCAACTGAAAGGAAGTAATACAAGGCGACACACATGATGATTTACATAAACTTGGGAGGGTTTTTTTTTTTTAAACTTGAGGTGCCCGGAGGTGCTACAAAATGATAGAAAAATTTTCATCGCGCACTATGCACGGCCTTGATCCAGACGAACTAACCTGCTGCAGCCTGGAGCTCCGGCTGTTCGGCGTCCATGTTGTCGGCCTCCATCGCCGCCTCGTCCTATATCGCCAGAAAGGCCTTACGGAACACACACTGACCCGGACACGAACACTGAGGTCAGCTAGGTCACAGCGAGGTCACAGCCGGAAAAAGAACGAAGCGTGTTCCACTGTGTTCCTAGCGGTTCCTAGCTTTTTTTTTTTTTTTTTTTAAAGACAGTTACATACTGTAAAATGTTCCACCAGATGACGCAACTATTACGACACTCACGAAATTAACCAATTAATGCATGCCAAATTAAAAATAGAAACGAAATAATTAATACAAATGCCACATTAATATTAAATATTGTTTTTTGTTGAATCATAACCAGATGTGACGTAACTTATGGACACGTGATCCGAATCGGCGCTTTCTATTGGCTGTTGTTAGTATAAGCTCCTCCGGATTGGTTCATTTGAATCGCAGTTCTGTCATTAAAAAATAGGCGCCAATATTTCTCAATATTTGTTGTTGGGCATGTTGGAATGTTGGCATAAAAGTAGCATCGAAAAGCCAATAAAGGTCTGCAAGTCTTGTTTCAATTAATTCAATAGATCCAAACCGTACACTCTCAATGATACAGTAGTGAAACTTGCTTTCCGGCCACTGGCGGCGCCACTCACCGGAATCGAATGGAATGAACAGCCGTCCGAATGCAACTCCAAGATGGCGGCGATGAGGACAAGACCTGCTGCAGCTTTGCACTGAACTGGTTGTATTTTATGAACGCTTCAGACTGCGTCTTCAGGCTGCAGGCACGAGCAAGGTGTGAATTCGGATGTGGCTTTGGCGCATGGTGTAGGGTTAAGCACCATCTCTGCTTGTGGGCTTATTGTAGTTTTAGTGTGCCTTACGCATGATTAGTTACAGCCCCTTATTGATTAACTAGACTTCACATTATCTGAATATTCAACTGACGTTACTGACCTTAATTTATGCAGGTTAAGCCAACCTTGCAGTGTAACTACTGCTCTTTTTCCTCACACCAGCCAGTATAACGTGTAAAAGTCATGCATGATTACTTTTGTTGTACAATGCTCTGACTATTATTTTTTTCAAGTTTGTTCAGTGGTTGGCTTTATGGAATCCTGATACGTTAATTACAAGAGAAATATTCATAATATAGATATTAAGGAAAAACCACTAGCTTGGGTTGACATGTTTGAAGGGAGAACAGAAGATTATCCTCATCGCTTGCTGGTAAAGACAGAAGAACTGGACACTTTGCAAGTAGAGCCTACCAGGTGTGAAAATGTTTGCCACTGCTCCTTCTGAATAAAGGAAGAAGTTAATATTACTGTACTAATGACCCCAAGAGTAATGTCCCACTGTTATGTGATGGTGTCCGTGACTTGTTGTTTAGCATGGGTTGTGGATTCCAGAATATTGCCAAATTAACACCGTAACTCAGCAGCGCCCATGATAAACAACAAGTCGATGACGCCATCACATAACAGTGCGACATTACTTTTGTGATTAATAGTACAGATAACACAAATATATACTGTAATAATTAAGGAATTATTACTTGATTTCATGACATGTGTGAAGACAAAACAGAAGGTCAAACTTTTCACTTTTTGTCAAAGCAGAAGAATTGGACGCGTCACAAATAGGGCCTGCCAGTTCTGAAAATGTTTACAATTACTCTTCATGAACTGTGGATGAGACTTGTTCCAGGCACTATATCCAAAGCTCAAAAGAAGGCAGAAGCACCAGCAGTTATATTAGTGTTGGAGGGGGACACATTGTCAAAAAAAAGTGAAGTTAATAAGAAAGTTACTGCCAAAGCAAGGAGTAGAAAGCAGATGAACATTTCAAGTGCCCAATAATGTGCCCTAAAATATTTTACCTACTACAGCACATGTCAGTAAGTAACAAAATCAAAACAAAAGGTGTAGTTAAGGTATTTGATGCTGATGACATGACATGGAAATCAGGAGAACAAGACTAATTTGTTAAGCAGTTTCTTCATAGTAAGGCGTAGAACAGCCCAGGAGCGCAAAGTAGCTCACGCAGGAAGGAAATTGTGTACTACTATGTCTGTTGTTTGCAAACGGAAGTTTTCATTTTTGTCAGTTATAAGGGAACACATACAGATGTCGGAAATAAATGGTGTGACGCAATGAAATAAATGAATCCATTGTGAAAACTAGTATCATTTCATACAATTTTCAGGTTTTCCAAGGATGTTGAAAATGTTCCGACTTTCCACAGATCACATGAATTCATTTGATGTGTACCGTACACCTATTGTTTAACCGTAATTAGTCAAGGGTCAAGAGTAAGTATATATGGTACCATTTCTAGGTACACGGCTTAATAAGAGATTTAATTTATTTATAACAATTTCTCCCAAAAATCAATATGATGACATGTAGGTAATTGTATTGTTGGATGACAACTGGCAACCTGGCAATCAACAATTATTACAATACCTGGAGTTTTGGGTCACCCTGTATATTACAAACACAGTGTTGCCAACAGGCAAGTGGATGCGAGCTGTTGGCAACGCTTCAAAAGTATTGCTGAGGAGTCATCCACCCGAACGCACCCAAGATGGCCGCCGATAACCAGGCAACAATTATGTCGTCATATTGTCAATAATAATTTTTTTGGCAGTTATCTTTCTGCCAGGCTGCGTCGAGAGGACGAGGTTGCGAGGCAAAAGGGGGATTGCATGGCTGGAAGATGATGGCATGGGTTGCATTTGAGCAGGGCTGCTGTTGCCTGGTATGGAGAACAATGCTTTTCTTGAAACAATGCAATGCATTTTACTTGACATGATAATAACTCATTGTTGAAACCTTTTAAGACTTATACGTGGTTGATTATCTTCAAAGTACAATGGCTGATGGCTCCAGGGAATGAGATGATTTGATCAGCGACAGGGGCTGGATGTCACTTTCCATCTGAAGTTCACTACAAAATGGTTGATGAATATGTTATGCGACATGCATAACTCATAATTTGATACCATTGTATGTAATCCAGGGTAGCTAGTACATTCCTGCATTTATACATTGATTTTTTTTTAGGTGACGAGGATTTGAGTGCTGAGCAAGATGGCTGAAATTGAGGCTGTCACGGTGGAGGAATGTTGGAAGGCAAATGTGAAAGTGGAAGACTGCAAGGCCTATCAGCGTGAAGATGCTGACATGAACACCCCATTTCTGGATGAAGACATGCCAGAAGATGTGTGGAATACACAGCATCGAAAGGACACAACAACTCGAGAGGGGGGCGTTCCTGAAGATGTGTGGAGGCTGACAATAAAGAAGGAGACTTCGAAATGTGTTAAGGTAGAAAACAAGGGCGCGGATGAAGTAGTCCCAATTATTATTGATGTGGAAGACGACCCTCTCAACAGCACTGAAACAAGTCCGGAGACTTATGAAGCAGAAAACACTTGCCAGTTATGTTCTGAAACATTCACATCGTATTACGGGCTTATGAAACACATGTCAGTGCACTCTAGAAAAGCCCCTACCCAGTGTGAATTATGTGTGAAGGGCTTTGCAACGCAAGAAGCATTGCTTTTACACATTATGGGTCACGAAAAAGAGTCAGATGTTCAACAAGAAGCACAGGTTTCAAGTCAAATTTCTTCGGAGACGTCTCTTTCTTGCAAATTCTGTGGCAAGAAATTTGCGACGTCAGGCAATTTGCTTTCTCATATAAAGGATGCACATGATGGCATCAATAGGGCAAGACCGGTATGTAGTACAGGTGCACAGCTTCCTATGCACAAGGTAATCCAGACAGGTGACAGGCCATTTAAGTGTAAGTTTTGTTCTGCAACATATGCAAGCCAGCAGGGACTTGTGAGGCATTTGTTAACTCATGCCAAGGGTAACGTACAAAAGCAGGCTAAACTTGAATCAGTTAAACTTAACAAGTGTTGCTATTGCAAAAAGGAATTTACAACTCTCGTACAACTATCTGAGCATAAAAAAGTGCATGACGAAGAGTATCCATTCACATGCAAGAACTGCCCATTGCGATTCAAGACCGCCTTGGAAAAAGTCCATCACATGAAATCGCATAATGGCAAGAAATATCCTTGTGGATCATGCCCCGAGGCTTTTTTAAGCAGATCTGAGCTTCTTATACATGTCAAGTCGCACAAAAGTTTATTACATTGCAAGTATTGCGGTCAGAGTGGCATGAACAAATCCCGTCTGGCAGAACATATGATGCGCCATACTGGTGAAAAGCCATTTGAATGTGGGTTTTGTAAAACGAGGTTTGTGACCAAGTGGGAAAGAAATAACCATACCAAAACACACACTGGAGAGAGGCCATTTTGTTGCATGCTTTGTGGCAAGTCATACATAACTCGCTCAGAGCTAAACCGACACAAGTGTAATGGTGTAAATGATTCTGAATCGCGTGGGAAGCCTGCAAGAAGGGTGGGTCCATTGCAGGCCGAGGACAAGCCCTTTTCTTGTGAATATTGCACGCAATCATTCGCTACCGAGCCTGAAAAACTACGTCACATAAAGACCCATATGGTCGGAGAATTTGTGTGTACCATGTGCCCGTGCGGTTTTAGCACGCCGTCTGAGCTTGCAAATCACGCCATTTTGCACGCCAAGAGTGATATTCAGTGCAAGAATTGCTCTGTGACTTTTGAATCACTAGTTGCACTGAGAAATCATGTTTGTATGTTACAATCTTGCAAAGCACAGTACAAGTGCAAGACATGCTCGAAGTCATTCCTCAGTCAAATACGATTGCGTCTCCATTCCATTACACACAGCCAGAATAAGTGACGTGTGCTAAGTTATAATTGGTAGGATTAGGAAGTTACAATAATTTAAATTTCCCAGTGCATTACTTTTCGTGTGGATTCTGCAACCAAGCTTATGTATTACGCTATGGGGGTACTTAATTTGTCAAGGTATTTCTTTCGAGTTGTTTGTTATTCAGCGGACACACTAATTTGTTTTTGTACCAAGGTGCTCTAAATAAAGTGGAGGGGAAAAAATCTCCTTATTTCTTGGAACCAAGAATGTTTCCAATATTATTGATCTTTTTGAGTACTTGGGCATTACCTATGGTCAGCTTCCAGTGCGGTGGTCCTTAGTTCTCTGGCTGTTTGAATGTCGCAGCTCTCGAAGACAGCCGAACAGTTGGTGGGCTGTTCCTCTGAGAACCTTAACATTAAGGGCATCGATCCATAATTCCCTTTTATTTCTGTAACAATGGAGTGTTTGAAATATTGAGTATATGGTCCAAAACATCATGAAGAGAGCAAATATTCCTCCCTGCTTTTATTATGCCATCAGAGGCTTAGCAACCCAATACATAAATCTATTTAGGATGCAACTCCTTCCTTTGGCTCTCAATCTCGCCAGCCTCCACCTTCTTCATAAAGGCAGCCTTCTTCTGCTTGATGCGGTTTCTTCTCTCCGAAGGAGTCATCCTCTTCCGGTTCCACCGCTTCTTGACCACCTTTTCTCCTTCGGGCCTCTCCTTCTTCTCCTTTGGCTTGGGGTTGGGGTCATCCCGGATGGACTGGTGCGCCTTTTTGTATATCCCTTCGATGTCTTCTGGCCCAATCCCAAGCTTAATGAACTTGGAGAACTGACGCTTGTATGCTTCTTCATCCTCTTGCAAAAGGTGAGACATGTAGTCTGACACGTGGCCGCCAAAGATGTGCTTGCGATGCACCTCCGCATTCAGTTCCTGAATTGAATCAAATGACATTAGGCACCCTGTCAAACCTTGACCTAACTTAGTAAACTACCATTTATGGCACGGAAATTTTAAACATGCCAACCAGGAATTCAAAATAAATATTAACCTTATCTTCACTGTTGTAGCCAGGGAATCGGCTGTCACTGTGGGGGATGTCAAGCCCACCGTCCAAAGCACCCTTCAAGGCTCCAAATACGCGAGCCCCGGTGGTGGTTCGGCAGAGACCAACATCCAGGTAGCACCTGAATGCTCCTGGACCCTTATCATTGCTCTCTACTGTATAATCACTGCCATCGGTCAGGGTGCACCCGCTGTAGAGCCCATCCAGACTGAAGAGAGAACAATTTCACATTATTTGATCTACGTCAACGTTGTGTCAAATTGTCCCAAAAATCATTCCTCAAAAGTATACTCACCCAATCTTCTTGAGCATTCTCCTGGCAAGTAGCAGACCAGTACAGTAGGCAGCTGAGTAATTGGTGAGCCCAAGCTTGACTCCATAATTAGGCAGCTCATGGCTGTACGCGGCACAAAGAACTCGATCGCCTTGGATGGTAGCGGTGGCAATCTGGCAGATTATATCCTTGTTTGTGATGCGCACAATCAAGCGATGCTTTGGGGTGTTATACTTGTTCTTGTCTTGAGTGATCAGGCGGCGACGCTGGGCATAGTTAGTCTTGCCCTCACGACGGCGACGGAATTTCACCTGCAATCAAAAACAAGATGTCAACTTCAATAAGCTTTCAATAATGTCAATTTTCGTCAAACTTTGGCCTCTTTGACCAATTTAATAACATTTCCCCACCTACGAGTCTGGTTTCAAGAAAATCTGGCTGTCTGAGCTTGCAAGTATGTAGTACCTTTTCCATACGACTTTAAATCGCCAATTGTGCCAAAGTCACTCACTTTTCACCTCTAAATAGTGCTTTCACATTAAATTTATCAGGTAACGAGTCATCATTGCATGCCCACCAAAATGCTGGGATCTTACGACCCATTTACAAGATAATGGTCCTAACAAAAGCCAATCAGAATGTTCCATTCTGCTAGAAAGTAGCAGCGGGGAGCATCTGATTGGCTGATTGTTCCTACTTCCATTAGGGCCACCATCGTGTAAATGGGCCTTTAGTCTCTACAAATAATGCTGAGTGATTGATTCGCTCTACAAACAAGGAATCCTTGACTAGAGCAAATATTAGTTTGTCAGTTGTCTTGAAACTTCAAATAGAAGGAAAAACCGGAAATAATCTTCTAATCCAGTCTCCACTGATTATAGAAGGGTTGTGCTGGTGAAGGTCACAGAGAGGAGGGGGATGGACTGCCCTGAGGGGAGTATTAGCAGGTGGAGGGGGAAGAGAAGGGGGGGCTAAAAGCAGTCCACAAGTCAGTGACCTCTAATTATCCTGCTGATGAATCTTTATAGCGGGAGGAAAGTGAAAACTCAGACCAATGCAAACTTGTACAAAACCCTATTTACACTCGCCCCTAGTTAACCTCGTTCACTAGCATGCCACAGAATGCACCTGTTCGCCAGCCTAATAAACAAAAAAAAAGGCAACCGACGAGGCCGAGGGGTTATTCACTTACATTTTCTGCGTACACGGACTACCCACGAACTACCTTAGTGAATATCCCATTGAACGATGCAGCACATCATGGCTGACTGGCCATAATTTTGCTCCAGATCAGGCTGCTTTAACACACGTGGAAACCGAGGAATTATCAGACACCTAGTGTTAATCTTGGTATACACGTAGCGAGTTACTCAGCCCCGCAGTGCGGAGAGTAGCCTACTTCGCAGGCGGCCGAGTAACTCGCAACATGTGTAGCCCACAATAAAACGCATTCAGATAAAAATCAAGGGTCAACTTCCTCCTGTGTAATATCTGGACTTTGCACTTTACATAATTACACTGCCATTACATATGTGATAAATACATGCAGCATTTTCTCTCAGTTTCTGTCTCCATAGTTGCTTTGGCTTCTTCCTAATAAACGTAACTGAATATGCTGCGACATGGATAAAGGCAGAGGGTTATCCTCCCATTGATATCGCTCCAGCCTGCAGCTACGGACACATACCAGAAATCAAATAAAAACGATGCGACTGGTGGGGCCCAAACCGATATAAAAGTGGAACATTCCTATCGTTTCGAACACTTCTTGATCGCCATTCTTCTAGGACTAGGCCCTCCATCCCTCTTTTCTTTTTTCTTTTTTCTTTTCCTTCTTCCCCGTCTCACCTGGAACCGGCTGAAGTATGCCCGGTTCTTGACCACCTTGACGAAACCCATGGCTGCTGCTCCTCAACTGGGATAATGGCAAAACTGGGAAATTATTTGGGGAAAGGAACCGGCGACGAACCGACGCTACACGTGGCGTTGATCCCTCTCCTAGTCTCTCCTGGAATGCGAGGCCTAGTTTGGGTCGGGGAGGGACGAGGGAGGGGGAGTGGAGGGGGTGGAGTGGGGGGCAAAAAAATGAAAGAGTGATTCGCGTCGCAGTGTCTCACCAATCGCCGCTATTTAGGAGTAACAGCTCGGAGTCCAGTACAGACCAGTTCAGACACCTTGAGACAGATTAGGCATACCGATGCTGTGTGTACACTGTGCTCTGGAGTATGAGCTAGCATGTGCGGTACATATCAATGACCATTTGCGCACATCAGGCACGTGGGAATTGTCAGCTACAAAATAACGTTTGTAGCCAACCTAACGGTAAACGTGGAATATCCGGCCCGAACACCCACCGTCGAGGGAATAGTTTTAAAACCAAACCTTCATTAATTATTATAGGCGAAAATTATTTAGTCACTGAATTATTTTTGGGCGTATTAATTCGCAATTATTACAACAGCGGAAGGTGTAAGCTGCTGCGCTTCATTTAGCCCCCCGTGTCAATTAATTCTGATTTGGTAATTATTTTTATAATTATTATCAGTTTATCTGATGTTTGCAGGTCACATTAGACTTGCCAGTAGCTGTGAACCAAGATGCTGTGAACGCAGTGGAAAAATAAATAGTGGCAGGCATCTGGCGGCTTTCGGCGGAGTTGTTGAGCAATGGCCGACGTGATTAATTAATTAGTTAATTAATTGCAGGTTTGTGAAGAAGGGCATGGCTGAAGCAAGGAAGCGGGGAGGTAGGCCACGCTCTCCATTTTTCATAATTCGTGGTTTCAATTCACCTCTTGTACGTTGGGTTCCTCAGGTTAATCATGTTTATTGTGGCGCGTTCAACATCAGTGACATTATATTCTAGGTGCTCCAACCAAGATTCATCTCTTGGAATCAGGGACGGCGCCTTCGTTACCACAGAGGCCTCATGTTGACAAGCCCACAAATCAAGCAGCTGCGGAAAAGCGCAAAAAAAGGGGAAACCGGCAGTCCACGAAGAAGGCCAAAACCAGTACAAGCGCAGGTAAACACTGGACCACACGCTGGACTATGGCTGGGCAGTACTAGTTTTATTGGGCATGTTGGATTTGACCCCTATGCCTCTATAGGCCGGTGCTGACCAGTATAGGTCTTAGCTGTTTATTCTATTAAGGGAAAAACTACTGTAGTTCTGTGGAATTTCTGTAATGAAAGAACATATAGATTTTTCTCATTTTAAATGTAGACTCTTGTGCCGCACAATTTCAATCCATTGGATTAACAACCAAGTGCTGTTAGGAGTTCAGTACCACATGGATGAAACTGTTCACTCTTCAGATAATCAACTTGGGCAGAGAAGCACACTGCATGTCACATGATTGATAATAGTGAGGGAAGGACCATCATACGCACTTGTATAAGTCATCACACAGGAAAAGCATGTTCCAAATAGGTACTCCGGTGGTGTTGTGGAAATTTGTGTAGAGTTTTGAAACAAGTGGGCATGTTCTGTCTTCTCTCCAAATGACTAAGGGCCGTTTTCTCGAACAGTGGTTCAAATGTAAACCCGGTTCAAACCTAACAACCTAACAACAATCAAATCAGGGATTAAACTGGCTTTGAACCCGGTTTACATTTGAACCGCTGTTCGAGAAAACGGCCCTTATTTATGGGTCAGGATGGTGCAAAAAAATATTTAGCAATGATATTTGACTCATGCTAGCAATGCCAATTCCTAATGAGAAATCTAACAAAATTTTATATCTGGTTCTGCTAGCAGGCGCCATGTCTGCAATAAAAGTCAAGCAGGAAATTGAGGATGAACCGACACCTGGGCTGCAGGAAGTTCGTGTCAAGGAAGAGAACTTGGAGTCAGATGAGATCAGTACAAGGGTGCATGAAGAAGAAATGCTGTCAGTCGTGTGTGCCCCCAGCAAGGAGGAAGACCCACTCTGCAGCAGACACCGAGGCATTAGGACGTTTGTGTGTAAGACTTGTTTCAAGATGTTTGGAACAAACCGTGACCTGATGAACCACAAGTGGACCCACCCTGAAAATCGTCCCTGGACTCATCAATTCACATGTAGTGTGTGCCAGTGTTGCTTCTCGACCCATGCAAAGCTAGTTAATCATATGAGAATACATGCAGGCCGCTTTCATTGCCATTACTGCCGAAAGTGCTTTTTTAGCTCCACTGAACTGGAATTTCACATTAATACAATACACCTAGCCAAAGGTCCGTTTGAATGCAGTGTATGCCTTAAATCTTGCAACACAATGCGTGGTTTCAAAATGCACGTTGCTACTCACTCAGACGTGAAGCCCTTCACATGTGAATATTGCGGTAAAGGGTTTTCCAGTAAGTCTGAACAGGTGCGCCATTCCATTTCGCATTCGGGCAACAAGTTTACTTGCGTAGTGTGCCTCCAAGAATGTTCTACGAATTGGGGACTCTTACTGCACATGAAGACTCACAGTGTTGAATCAGTCACTTGCAAGTTTTGCAGACATCTTTACGAATCCAAGAAACTGTTCCTAACTCATCCCTGCATTCACAAGTGAAAAAAGTGACGCAATTAACGTCTGGTTTATGAGTAATGTGTACATTATGTGTACTTACAAGTGTGGGCCGAATGAGGGCAATGATTACGTAGCCTCCATTAACTACACAATAAAAGTGTGATTAATGAAAATGATGAATAGTTTATTCGTTAAACAAGTGCAGATGAATTCACTTTTAGTCTGCAGTTACGGATTGTTTACCCATGGAACTAGTGTACAAAAAAAGTAGGAACTAGCTGGAAGGATGTGTCATTCATATGTTGTCATTGTTGCTTCTCCGTTTAGCTGGTTTATCTGAAGTGAAAAAATTACATTACAAGACCTCAAATGAGATTGACCTTAATTCCAGCCACCCGAATGCGCCTTCACTCACTCCCAACATGGCCGACTGTTGATGTCTCTCTTTTCTCTCTCCCGTTTGCGGATTATTGCTCTGTGTGGTCATTATTAGTGGTTTTGAGGCTTCTATGCTCGTCACCCAACTTTTCATTTGGACACACCTGTAATACCTGTTAATTTCAGAAAGAATACTGGTTGCTGCAGGAGCCATGTCTGACGTCAAGGTGAAGCCGGAAAAAGTTGACTTGGGCATGCTGGATTCCATCCCAGAAGTCGACCATGAGCAGGTGTGGGTCAAGGAGGAGGATTGCCCGCTGATGGATGAAAGTGAGGACAAGATTCCAGAGTCTGAAAGTGCCGGGGAGACGAGTGACCCGTTGAAAAAGGAACAGCGACGTGACCCAAAGATGCGTCGCAAGAGATGTACATCATTGCATAAGTGTATTGTTTGCTGTAAGAAATTTGACACTGTGGGTAAGCTCCAGATTCATGAGAAGAATCACAAGAAATTGCAGTGCTATGAGTGTAAGATGGTGTTCAAGTCCATACATAGACTCGTACATCATCAGTTAATGCATGGTGGGGAGAAGTCTCATACCTGTGGTCAGTGTGGAAAATCATTGTCAAGTAAGGATTCATTGCTACAGCATATTCGAAGGCAACATGTAGATGAAAAACCTTTCGAATGCGCAGAATGTCCCAAGAAATATGCAACTAAAAATCGCCTAAAATATCACATGAATTCGCACACAGATGAAAGGCCATACAAGTGTGACCAGTGTGAGAAAGCTTACAGAAATCCATCAGCCTTAAGTCAGCACAAATTATTAAAACATTGTCCGGTGTATTTATTTGAGTGCAGTGTGTGTTCTGAGACATTTACAAATAGGTTCCAACTGAATAAGCATGAATGGTTTCACACCCTAAAAATTACCTCTAAAGGCCGATTCACACATGGCAACTTCAGTCGCAAGCCACAGCAACTGACCGCTACAGTCGCTCAGGCCGGTTCATACGTGGCGACCTCAGTCACAAGCCACAGCAACTGACTACTCCAGTTGCTCGCATCCGGCACTGCAAGCGCTTGACTCGGCAACTGCAGTGGGGCAGAAGCTCGCAAGAGCAGAAAATTGCATTTTCTTGACAAAATTCATGATTCGGGGGTTTTCATAGTCCATAAATTCAAATCAGTTGTTAAAATTTCCGAATTAAAAATGCATTATCCAATATGACAGTTATATTAGAGTAATATTTGAAATCTACTAATCGAAATCGACTAAATGTCGCCATGTATGAACCAGGCCTAAGAAAGTTAAATAACTTTTTTTTTTAAATACCTTCCAGAGTAAGTTCCTCTTACCACCAACCTACTACTTTTTACTCCCATGAATTTTGAACATTTTTACCTTTTGTTTATTATGAGTTGCCTATATAGTGTGCAAATAACACCTCTGCTGCTTATGCTTACTTTGGCATGGTCAAAATACAAGCCAAACTTTAACATTGATGGCATAGGGATATTGGGGAAACTAAAAGTTTTGCCAATAATACTCTGCTCTGTGTTGATAGAATGAGAAGATTTAGTGTTTGTTATCACTACAAGAAACCCCCGATTTTCCTATCCCCCTGCTAATGCTGACCCTGCTAATGTGACCATTAGCGACTGAGGTGATATTCGTGCAACACGGATATAGGCACAGGAGAATAGTGGAAAATCTTCACAATTCATGGGAGTAAAAAGTGGTTGTTAGGTAGGTGATAAACTCTCATTGAGGTGTTTTGTGCACAAGCTGTATTTCATGTTAATCATTATGTGTTCACAATTATTTTGGAAAAGAGAAACCACATTACAATGTGCTCCTATGTGGGATAATAGTTATTACACCTATAACTAGCAAGATACCTGTTGTTGCCTGGGGCGTAATGCACCCAGCTGGTGTAAAAAAAAAAACATGTAGCATTACATAAATAAATTCTTTCAAACACAACATTTATATTTGTTGTAATGGAGGTGAATATTATAATCTGCCTGCTGCTGGAGTGTTCGGAAACCTACATATAGGCTTCATATTTCTCTGTTGTTGTCTCCCGCTGTACTTAATGTGATTTACTGTAGAAGAGGAGGCCTGAAGACATGCGTAGTAGGCATGCTTTCAGCGCATCCCACAGGCAATATTCTGAAGGAATCATAACATGCCAGATTCCACATGAGATCATGAGAACCATGGACAATTATTGACGGATGGACCCAGCCACCCGAATGCTCCTTCATTCCAACATGGCCGACTGTCTCCCTTCCATTATTTGGTGAGTGGTATTGTTAGCTGCTCGCATATTTAGCCTGCACTTGTGATGTGTGCTGACCGCCTTAATTAATCACCTACTATATTATCCCCTTTCATAGGGTCATGGGTCAATATAATGGATGACGGGCAGCTTGTGCGGACATACAATGCAGCTTGCGGATGTTAGGTGGTGTCCAGAATGTTGAGGAGACAGTCGCCGTTATTGGAAGGCCTTTAGTTGCACCTACTCCACCAGCTGAAGCAGCACCGTATTTGCTTAAATTCCAGACTGTGCAGGTAAATGCACCGGGGGAGAGACGGATGCTGTGCCACTTGCTTGCCCACTTCTTTAACCACACCAAGTGACTGATATAACGCTCCTGCTTATTATGACACTTTCCCTTGTACCCAGAGAAACTGATGAGAGTTTGTTCTGCATTTAATGTCCAACTGTGCATTGTGTGTAGAGGGACTGAAGGCCACTGCTGGGCTGCCTACTCCCTCGCACTCTGGTTTCTTGCCTTGTTCAATGTGGATTGTGTATTTTCTTTAGTGCTGCCCTAACAAGCATTTATGGAAGGAAAGAAGAACAGGAAGTCATTTTCGATGGCAGAAAAATGCGAAATTCTGCACCAGTACGATCAGAACAGCACCTTGACTCAGAAGGAACTGGCAGCACGACTGGGCATATCCTCGTCGACATTAAGGACAATAGTGAGTAACCGCAAAGACATCGAGAATAGCGTTTCATTAGGGGCTGTGAAAAGGAAAAAAGTGAGAGCAGGAAAGTACGATGAGGTGGAGGGAATTTTACTAGAATGGTTTCACAAAGCGCGTGCCATGTCTATCTCTACAAATGGGCCGACTCTACAAGAAAAAGCACTGCAGATAGCTAAAGAACTTGGCAACACTGAATTCAGTGCATCCACCGGGTGGCTCAATCGGTTCAGACAGCGCCATGGTATTACTTATCGCCAAATCAGTGGCAAAGGGGAGTCTGTTGACGATGTAGCTGCTCAAACCTGTATCTCCCACATCATGACAACACTTCCTAAGGAATATGCACCTGACGAGATCTACAGTGCTCACGAGTTTGGTCTATATTTTAAGCTTCTGCCCCACAAGTCACTTGTGTACAAGACGGAGAGGTGCCACAATGGAGAGCTGAGCAAAGAGCGACTTACGGTACTGTTGTGTGTGAACAGCAATGGGACTGACAAACTCAAGCCGTTAGTGATAGGAAATTCTGCCATGCGGGGATGTTTTCACAATGTGTGCTCACTTCCATGTGACTATACGTCACAGCCAAAAGCTTGGATGACATGCGATCAGTTCGTGACATGGCTTGAAGAATGGGATAGGCATCTGGACTGCCAAAAACGCAGAGTGCTTTTGTTTGTTGACAATTGCGCAGCCCATCCCAAGGACATTACCCTGAAAAATATCAGACTTGAATTCTTTCCTCCCAATTCTACCAGTAGACTGCAGCCACTACACCAGGGCGTGATCAGCATGCTCAAACAAAAGTACAGAATGCGTGTAGTACATCGTTACCTTCACTTCATGGACAGGTCTGAGCAGCCAAAAGTAAATGTTCTGGATGCACTGCACTGGATCACCTCAGCTTGGGTGGATGTGGATCCCAACACAATCAGAAATTGCTTTAGGAAGGCAGGACTTGGAAATGATGCGAGTGAGGTAGCTCACGAGGACCCCTGTGACATTGTCCTCATTCAGGATAGCAGAGCATTGGAAGAGCACACTGGGGTTACATTTCATGACTTTGCAACTGTTGATGATGATCTTGTGACTACAGAACTGCAGTCGACATCGGATCTCATTGCTAACCGTAGTGTGAAAAAAGAAGGAAATGCAGATGATAATGAAGAGGAGGAAGTGAAGGGTGATGATAATTACGAAAATGATGAGCTACCTCCTCCGCCTTTGAAGGCTACTGCTATGGAAGCTCTGTCCACCATCCGTGCTTATATGACATACCAGTCCACAGCCGGAGAATCATTCCAGCATCTCCATGCTCTCGAAAATGCCATCCTTCGTGCAGGATCAAGCCACTGTGATAAATGACACTACATGACTTCATGTAGTAATGTTATGCGAGTAGGCCTAGTATTGCATTTGTAGATTCAGTCTGTTTGTATTTTATATGTACTGCATTTTTCATTTGTTTTTTATATCTTTGTACTATAGCTGTAATGCAGTGATGGTACAGTCACCTGTGTACAGTAAAAACAATTAAAAAATATTGAGCTTTTAACTCGGGTATTTCTCTGAGTAAAGGTTGAATTAAATTGCATTTTTAAAGTGGGGAGATGAAGTGGCACCGCGGTAAAGTGTGAATCCACAGATAATAAGGTCCCGGGTTCAATCCCCACCCGGAGTTCCCACCTTTATCCGTGCAGAGTTGGGCCATCTCTGGCTTCATTTCGGGTGGAAATTTCCTAAAAACTAATCCACCCGGGGGAGTTCACAAAATGACCACTTTGCACATCCCCTCCCACCTACCCTTGGAGTAAACTAATAAGATCCTTCTTAACTCCCTCCAACAAATCCCGCTGGTGGTAATTCCCCCCAAAGGAGTAAGTTAGTAGCTCCCCAAGTGGGGTAATGAAAATGGAATTTTTAGCATGTAAGAAATTCCCGCTTGTATCGCTACTTCGGGTCTGTCCGTCGAAAAGCATTGTATCGAGGTTGAGTGTGTTGGATTCCATGGCATATGCAGTACTCATGAATATCCTGGTTTTACTATATGGAGAAATCGGGGAGGCGGAGTGGTGCTGCGGTAACGTATGAGCCCACGGATGTTAAGGTCCCGTGTTCAAATCCTGCCCGGGGACACCCCCTTCATCTCATGCAGAGTTTAAGGTCATCTGTGACTTCGTCTCCGGTGGTATTTCCAATAGACTAAACCACCCTGGGGAGTTCACAAAATGATCAAAGCGGCTGTACTGCACTGCACCTTTCACATCCCCTCCTGTCACCTTCCCTGTTGCTCGCGGTACCCGGGTGGGTGTTACAGTAAAAGGACCATCTTATACTAGCTGTACTTCAAAGCAAATAAAGGTATTGTGCAGGCTGCCCATTGGGGGGAGCACTAAACCCATTATTATTACTATGGAAAAATCTGGTACAAGTTGGCCATTCACATTGCTAAAGAGTGCATGGTAGCAGCTATTGATACTTTGATGCTTGCATATCATGTCATGCCATTGCATCTAAATTAAACTAATGTAACCAGACTACTCTGCCATTGAAAATACACTGCTCAGTTATTTACTGGTTGATATCATAGTAGGTATTGGTGTCTCTGATAATAATATATTATTGCTCCCTTGGCAGACGGCATAAAAGCATGCCACATGCATGTGATGTAACACAGTAGGGCTTTGAACAGTAAGGCATATAGCGGTGATTGAGAGGGATAGTGAGACCTACATCGTACATCTTGATGTGCACATTGAGGGAATGATTGACCTTGTGCTTGTGGGACAGGGAAGTGTTGGGAAGGCTTATTTGTTTCTGGGGCTTGGACCTTTTCCAAAATTCGGTCTTGCCAAATTGGGACAAGCAAGTTTGGCGACATTTCATATTTTTGCAAGTGTTGAATTTGCATTATAGAAATTTTCTGTCAACTTACATACTACCACATTAATTAAGTAAATGAAGTGTGTTGTTGATTTTTGGTTTATACATTTTTAAATAAGTAATGTCAATTTTGAGGAACACTATAGAATTACACATTAATTTCAGAAAGGATACTGTTTGTTGCAGAAACCATGTCTGACGTGAAGGTGAAACAGGAAAACGAGGATTTGGGCATGGAATCCATTCCAGAAGTCAATTATGAGCAGGTGTGGGTCAAGGAGGAGAATTGTCTGGTGATGGATGGAAGTGACCAACCTACATCTCATCATTCATTGGTCCAGTTTCCAGAGTCTGAGAGTATTGGAAAGACTCTTGACCAGCCTGCTGCCAGTGATCCGTTGAAGGATGAACAGCAAGGTGACTCAAAGATGCTTTGCAAGAAATACAGGTTGCCTTATAAATGTACTGTTTGCTGTCAGACATTTGACACTGTATGTAAACTGCAGAGCCATGAGAAACAACATAACACATTGCAGTGCTCTAAATGTAAGAAGGTGTTCAAGTCCTTACACACACTCACACAGCACAAGCTAATGCATTGTGAGCAGAAGCGTCAAACGTGTGAACAGTGTGGAAAATCATTGTCAAGTAAGGATGGATCGCTGCAACATATTCGAAGGCAACATGTAGATGAAAAGCCTTTCGAATGCACAGAATGTCCTAAGAAATATGCAACTAAAAATGGCCTAAAATATCACAAGAATTCGCACACAGATGAAAGGCCACACAAGTGTGACCAGTGTGAGAAAGCTTACAGAAATCCATCAGCATTAAGCATTTACTGATAGGCTCAAACTGAATAAGCATGAATGGTTTCACTCCCTAAAAATTCGCTCTAAGGTATTTGAATGACTTATTATTTTATCCTCGTCTGAGTAACTGCCTATTAAATATGTTCTGAACTTCCATTAAGTTGTGTTATTTGCAAGCCATTCACAAGTAATTGTTTCATCTTTAATTATGTTGTGGTGGAGTAAAGGGGGATGTCAAATTATACCAAAAGTGTTAAGAAAACACAGAAAAACATCTAGTATACTCGTATACACTACAATTGATAATATTGTAAGGTTAAGATCTATTAAGGATTGGTTTTGGCTAATATCGTAATAATTTTTGGTGAATTTGTTCCCAATTTTTTAGTCATTTGGTAGTTGTCGATTACAGATCCGTTGCAGGGTAGGTTTCAGTACATGTTACTGCGAATTTTTGTGATCTTGTTCCAAATAATATTAGATGGAAAGGGAAATTGAGTTTTGCTCATCAAGTACCTAATTGAAAACTGTAGAGCTAAAAATAACAAGTAATTTTTTCACAGTTCAAATAATAATAATAATAATAATAATAATAATAATAATAATAATAATAATAATAATAATAATAATAATAATAATAATAATAATCCGGGTAGTGCCTGACCCTCTTGGGGTATGCAGCACGGACCTTTATTGTATCTTTATCGTACATACACTGGAACCTGATTTTTGAATCGCCCGGGCCCACGGGCAGGATGACAGGAGGGGATGTGCAAGGTGCAGTGCAATGTCTTAATGTGGCCATTTTTAGTGAACTCCCCCGGGTGGTTTAGTCTGTGGAAATACCACCCGAGACGAAGCCAGAGGTGACCCTGAACTCTGCACGAGATGAAGGGGGTGTCCCCGGGTTGGGATCGAACCCGGGACCTTAACATCCGTGGGCGCATACGTTACCGCAGCACCACTCCGCCTCCCTCTCTTCACAGTTCAAATAGTTACAGGAGTTATGTTCCTTAAAACATATGGATCCTGTACATTAAATACATTAGATACATTAGAGCTCATTATCTTGGTGACGAGTCTTAGGGGACCAAAAATGATACTTTTACTTACAGTTCATGAATGCAACCACAGGCAAACACATGTTTTCAGAAATATTATGATGACATACTTTGATATGAAAATAATTAAATTTACAATGACAACAGAAGGATCATGCAAGTACCTCATGTAATGAATTTTTCCAATATTACCCCTCTACAGAGCCAGGTTAATCTCTCGCCATGGTAGTACCAGTTGGCCCAATGTGAGTCTAAAATCTAGGAGGGAGAAATATCCATAACACAACTGTTAATGGATCTCCATACTTACAGTTAGATAATACTTAAACTTATTACTTACTGTAACTTATGGATAGTCAACTATCATAAGGGATTAAATAATGCCGCATTGTGAAAACGAGTACGTGTACGCAATCTCTGTGAAGGCAAATGTGAAGGTTTGCCACACAAGATTTGCACCACTAACAAGTAAGTGTGGGTGCAATCATTTCATATATCAAGACTGTTTATGGGGCACTTTTTCTCAATAAAATTAATGTCTGGTACTAATCATGCCACGATGGTAACGAAATCACGCCATCACGAAATCTTACGATTATTTGTCACTGAAATGTGTCACAGGTCATGTGGGAAGATCATCAGAGGCACGTTGCCTTATTTTTTCTGCTTTCAAAATAATCTGAGTACATGATGCAATGGTTTAGCAGATTCTAGCAGAGTCTGTGAAGATGCACATTATTATGGCCAATGTACCAATGGATTGACGTAATGAATTGACGTGGGGATATGATGCATCCAGGTGACCTTGTAATTGGCTCGAGTTGAATGGAAGGGCGGCAATAATAATTCTTGGTGATTGAAAACATGTCATGCAGAACGATCAGAGTGACCAAGAATGATTTTGATATGTGAGGGTTTGAAGGTTACATTATACATAATTATGACATCATATTTAATAATATGAATGTAGGGAGATGTAATTGCAAAGATTTCATGTAATTTTCGGTCATAATCATAATCTGCCATAAGAGGCGAAATGGCGAAACTATCAGATATAATAATGTGAATGCTCCTTTACTTGTTGGAAGCCGTTATTTGAAGCGATTTGCCAGCTTCTCTTGAACATTTCTCTGAAATGCAGTATTGAAGGAAAGCCAACTCCATTATTTTATGTCTTCTGCTTAAAAAAGGTAGTTTGATGTATAGTAGTTTCTGGCTATACCCCATTTCTGGGATTATGCCGTGATGTTATGAATGAATGAATGAATGAATGAATGAATGAATGAATGAATGAATGAATGAATGAATGAATGAATGATGTAGATTGCAGAATTGATGTTTCGCAAATTTTGGCTACAGGTTTGTGCTGCTACCACAGGTCATAATTCGAAGATTGCATCTCAGTGCAAGGACATAAAGCATTGCAGGAGCAGAAACTTTAGCATAGCTTTCTCGGGATGGAGGTAGCGAGCAGGTGGATTCTATGTCGTCCATTGCAAGGAGCATTCAACGTGCTAGTATGGCTCTTGGTTATTCTGCCAGCAATACTCTTCTTTACGGCCCATTGGCTTGTTTTCCGTTCTTTGGTGTGGATGAGATTCGGCAACCAGAGGAGGCAGATGAAAGGACTGGAACTGTTTTACACTTGCGACGAAGAGACCTGCAGGAATACTGTGGCTTCCTTTTATGTTGTTGCCGGCCCACACTCAGGTGACCCCAAGGAGTATCAGAAGAAGTTCGATCAGATTATGGCGAATCATCCGGATTTCCACAATGTCATATCCATTCCGGAGATCATACTCGGCTATTATTTCTGGAGGAAGGTAGACAAATGCCGGGTGGAGGACCATTGTTCACTGCTGGACGGGGTTGACCCTGAGAAGACCTACTTGCACTCCGATGTGATGAGGTTGTATGCCAAGGTGCACAACACCTCTTTCCCAAAGGATAAGCCCATGTGGATGGTTTACTACGTACCAAAAGTAGCTTTCGACGAAGAGGTTGGGCAGGGAAAGGTCGAGAGGAAGAGTCTCTACATTGTTAAAGCACACCATAACCTTGGAGGTGGAATTCCTATTTTTAGAGGTCTTTTAAGGTGAGTCAATTGTTACCTTCATGTATTCTGTGCTTATTGGTGAGTTCAAAGAGAATTTTATCATTTTTATTATTTTCAGATATCTCACAGATCAGAAATACGACTACAACCCTGTTCCACCGCGTCAGAACACATCTCCGATTAAAACATTTATTATGCAGGCATTAACCATCATGGACATGCCATATACGTTAATTTCTAAACAACTGGATGACATCTGGAACAACACTCATTTTCCTCGTCTCAATGGGAAGAAGTTCCTCTGCTCTGCGACCATCGGAGTGGACTTGGTCCGTTTCATCAGAAGGAAGGCAGGTTGTCACTTCTCCGATGTAATAATGTCCTCGGTAAGCGCCTCTTTGGGCGTTGTCTTCAAGAGAGTGAAAGTCATCAGGACTTACATTGTTGTGGCAAATGCGAGCGAACCGGATGACTACACCTCATGTGACTACTCTTTGGCCGGTGCCCCTTTTCCTGGAGAAACTATGGGTCATCTGGAGAGGTTGAGACACACCCAGAGGATACTGAAAGAGGCCTCGACATCCCTGGAGGGACACAGTCTGATGTTGTTGATTAATGTGTTTGGCATCATCCTGCCCAAGAGTATTTTCCATCGCCTCTTTCGACATCTGGGAGTCCTGGCTTTAGTAACTTACGTTCCCGGAATGGACAAAGAGATCACCCACAACAGAAGGAAAGTACTGGATTTTCACGTCACCTCAATTCATCGAGAAGGAACAGGTGGGTTTCATTATTGTGGTCACTGGGACTGGAGGCCGTAACTTGGGAACATGGCAATTATTGTTTTAGAGAGCATAAAGAAGTTCTGACTTATTAGGTTGACGAATAACTTACATGTGAAGTTGGCTTAATTACATATTCTAATCCATCGTTGCGTAATTAACCGATCATGCTTATATACATTATGGTTACTGAAAAGCAGCTAAATAAACAGCGTTCCTAGCTAGTTGGACAACTCTGTATGTATTAATTACATTTAAAATATAATACTTTTCAGGAATCCTTGTGGGAATTTCAACTCATCTCTCCAAGATGAGGATTAATTACCTGGTGGACGGAGCCGTGGTCGACGGGAGAGAAGGAGTGGTGCAAGACTTGGCTGACGCATTTAAAAATCACATGATCGAATTAGGAAACATGCTGGGTTATGACGGAGAATAATTATGACAAGAACAAATAAAGAGTCAGTGTAACGAGAAACCATTTTTAGCATGAGAAAAGAGCATAAGAACAACACGATGCTGCTGCAAGGTTTATTGTTCCAGTAATCCAGTTACATATAACAAATAAAATATACGTATATCTCCCTCTACCATATGTATAATAATTGCTGTGTTTATCAGAATATACGACGGGAAATTCCACTACAGTATACTGAAATGCAGAATTGCACTGACCTTCACATATATTCACTGGGATTCACGCCTATCAAGATCTAATAATTAGCTCATGCGCCTATTCATATTTATGCATAGGATGAAGGTAATGTGTTCAATGCACAGTTTTACCAAGGTAATAATATTACTCTGAATTTTTAATGGTTGGTTAGGCTACATAATTTTCGAAATTGTTATCCTTTGGTAATTTCGCCAGTTATGTCAAGATGGTTACCCTTTACATTTTGATTTTAATCGAAATTAGTATGCAAGTGCTGTAACCTGAAAGTGCTTTTCGTTCAGTACAAAATACATGTAGACTTATAGAGTATTATAATAAACACAAAGTACGCAAATACAAAATTTCGTGGTGTTCAGTATATATTCATATCGAGGTGTAGCCTACTTTTCACTGCGATTTTTTGACACCAAATTGTTTCGGTTACTTCTGAGAAGTTAGCATCAGAATAGCAGCTGCAAATATTCGAAGGAAAATACTCATTTTTAAAGCTATCTAATAATCTCATCTGAATATTTAATGGGTTCCATTCACCTAAGGTGCCACTGCTGGGTCAAAACACCACTTGAAAGCAATAATGCTTGTACGTATTAAGGTAGCAATTATAATATTATTAATTGATAGTTTATTTGGGACCTGAATTAGCACTTCTATACTAAATCTGCATTAATTGAAGATATAGTTATACAGTATAACCTTTTATTGGGATGATATAGCGTGTCTTTACAAAAGTGCTAACAGTAACACTAGCAAGAAGTAATGAGTATAGTGGAATTGGATCATAAACGGATTTTTCTCTACAAATGACAAGGAAAAAATAAAATCCCACCAATAATTGTTTTACTATATACCGTTGAACCCCGTTTACGCGACTCATGGGAATATCCGACCCTCCTTCTCCAGCAATAAATGTATGTTTTCTCATCAAATACTGGCCTACTAATCATTTGCTTTGTATTGCCATAGTTAAATTTTAAACAACAGACTGTGTATGTAAAAGATAAATATACTTTACTATTTCTAAGAAAAGTGTGATATTGTACATTATTGCATGATTTTTTAAATGCTTTTTGTTGTGTTTTCCTTTGCTCCTCGGATTATCCGACCTTTTCTGTTATCCAACAATGCCCCAGTGGGACCGTGAGTGACAGATAATAATCGGGGTTTTACTAATCCACATAACTTACTACTGTAAAATGAAAACAATGGTTAAGTATGACACGGAGCCTTGATGAACCATGCATGGTTCATTCAAGGCTCCGTGTAGTGTGATCTCTTTTTTTTTCCCTTATGATTGCAGTGTACAGAGAAACCCGTTTATGAGTCAATTCCACTGTAGTACCAAGCTCTTGGTATAGTACTCAAAGTTACTTGCTTTGCTAGTGTTATCAAGGACGTTTTTCTGACGTCACTCTAATACATTACATACCTCACGACACGCAGCCTTGAAAATCCCTGAGTATAATATGTATCATACCGAACTGGATTCTGACAGTGTACGTGTACCTGCACTAATCAAGGCTCTTCTTGGCCTTGATTAGTGCCGGTACACACTGTCAGAATCCAGTTCGGTGCATATACTCTGAGATCTCCGTTTTGTACGTGTTGTGATTGTCAGTGGCATTTCAAGTAGGCCTACAACCTCATTAACACAAGCAATGCGCACTTTCAGTCATTGACACACTGGTCAGATAATGAAATCACGGTATTTTTATTGCAGCTCGGGAAAAATACCGTGATTTCATTTTCTGACCCTTGTGTCTGTTCTAATAGCCGAAACATTTTTTTCAATATATTTTATTTACATGCATGCGCTAAGAACAATCAGTATAGATTTGATTAAAGTATGCCAAAAGGTTTGGCATAATTAGACGCATAGCGGTCAGGAAGAGATGCCCACTGAAAATAGAAACAATAGCAAAATGAAGCAATAAGAACACAGGTGCACATGTGCTAATAGTGCTATACCAGTAGAGTATTTCAATATAGTAGACTACTCGCATTATTTCAAAGTGTAAAATAAGTACATGGGATAACTTGATGACATGAGAGGACAATGAAGACATCAGTTTGGTCATTGAGTTTGGTTGCCACTTGATTGAAATATTATTGTAATAATAGTGTATATAGCTTGGTACGTTATACGTCGCAGATTTCCGGGCTCAAAGGTCCCGATGAGTTTGATTCCCGTGTATATTACAGGATTCTCTCACGTGCAAAGAGTTTAGATGGGCTCTCTCTGTATTTCGTAATAATCTCTCTCCATAATCATAATTCGTCAGCAGCTCCAAGCAAGGAATGAAAGGAAGATCCCTTTAAGAGGCCACAAGTCTATTAAGGAATGCGACCTCTGACGGCTATGTGGCACTTAGATCATGCAATGAATTTTCACAAGAATGATTCAAAATATGCTAGGCTTATCCTCGCCAACAAAAATACCAAATCTTGCATGTTGACAGATGGCCCAAAGTAATAATAATGCCTTGTACATTGAGTTATGCCACAGATTATTGCTTCCAACTTCAGACTTATGTTATACACCAGATCCTGTTGAACATTCCCTGCAATTCCTCATATTAATTAATAATAATGGTAAACAAACAACTACTTGAGACCTAATTATTTCTGCATATGTTCAAAGTATCCACAGTGCGTCGTGATAGTTTTTAGGCAATTATTTTGTTTTGATGGCAGCAGAACATACTCACCATATATTACTGTATTCTGTTAGGTACAGCTAGGTGTACTAGTCTTGTACTACCCGCTTTGCACGCCAGCGTCAGCACTTTTTTTTAGTAGCCATTTATAAACGCCGCGCCGTGTCTTTGAGCTTGATCTTGAAAGTCAACAAAGTATGTGTGCAGTAGAATAGGAAACGGCTATAAAAAGTCATTAATTGTGGATGCAACCAATGAGTGTGCCTGTGTGCGCATTGTGAATATTTCTGGACTCATCTGTATTTCCCCGGTACTTTCAAAACATGTTTATTGCTTTAGCGTCCTTATATAACTGATGTTGTTTTCACCTTAATAAGGGAAATATCCCATTGAGTACATTAGCCTGCTGTAAACCAGAGCCGTATAAATACACTTGCCTGTAAGAGTGGACAACCATTCAATATTTTAGCAGCCAAGATGAGCGTAATAGAGTCCGCATTTCCATCAGGCCTTCTGCAGGTTGCCTTCAACGCACTGTTATGGTGCCTGGCTCTGTTTCCAGCGGTACTCATATCAGTGCCTTGCTGGACCATATCGCGAATTTTGACATGGCTGCGATTCGGACACCGAAGGACCAAGCTGGTCGGACAAGAAGTGCTTCACATGTGTGACGACAAAAACAGCAAGGGCATTATGACCCTCTACTGCGCATTGTCTGGGCCTCTCTCCAAGGACCAGCTGGAAGAAAACACTAGAAGATTTCAAAGGGCCGTAAACGAGCATCCTGAACTCTCTTGGACCTCTTATCCCGTGGAGATCCACGGGTACTACTACTGGAAGAAGCAGGAAGACTTTGACCTGAAGAAACATTGCCACTTGTTGGACGGAGTCGACCCGAACAAGACGTACTCTCGGTCCGAAATACACAGAATATACTCCGACCAGGTACACAACGCTCCGTTCCCAGAAAGAAGGCCTCAGTGGGACTTGTATTACGTCCCTAAATTTGTTTTTGACGAAGAGGTTGAGCAACCTGGAGCGGACAAGAAATCTTTCTGCATCTTGAGGGCACACCACAGCGTAGGCGATGGGATTTCATGGTACAAAACGCTCAAAAAGTAAGTGTGAATTATGATTTACGGAGCCCCGGTATCTGAAGAAAGATCAAAGACACATTTTAGTTAGGCGTTGTGGAACCAGCGCCTGTACACGTCCCGTTGATGGTCAATTCAGTTTTTTTGATCAGAGAAAATAATGCATTTTGATGCCTTCTTATCTATTGTTTCGTCTCGGTTGGTTCTATATCGTGACTTGAACTGTGCACTCCTTTTATGCAGGGTGTTACAATTGAAATTGCCACGGTGCTATCAATTATTTTTTGGAATCAATTTGCTTATGCTGAAGCAGTTACTTTTATTGCTTCAAATGGTTATCAGCAGGAGTGTCAGCTGATAGTTGTAATTCGCTTGAACCCTCGGTTGGTAATGCCTTATTATTCTCCTTCAGGTATATGTTTGAGGAAACGTACGAGTACGCACCGGTTCCTCCCGTGGCCAAAATGTCTTGGTGGTTCACTGCTATTCTGAATGCTGCTGCCATCGTCAACATCCCTTCGGTGTTCTGCCTGGCGATGCTGAGACGGCTGAGGAACTCCTCTCGTCTTCCCAGCCTCAGCGGCCAGAAGATCATCTGCACAGCATCCCTGGACATCGACACGATCCGATTCATCAAGAGCCAGGCCGACTGCGGATTCTCAGATGTTGTCCTCTCCTCCATCGGATCCACCCTCCAGAAATATTTCAGCAGACAGAAATTTTGTCCTAAAGTGATCCGCACGGGCCTTCCTATTGCCTTTCCCTCTGATGACGACGAGATCATCAGTCACAACTACACTGGCGTCACACTGACCTTCTCGGGGAAGGACTTGGGTCCAATGGAGCGCCTGAAAGACACCACACGAATCCTCAATGGGCTCAAGCGATCGCTGGAGCCTTTGAGCGTCTACTGGAGCCTGAGACTGATGGGACTGATACCTTTCCCTCTCTGCCAAACCATGGCTCGTTACGTGGACCATTTTGCCTTCATAAGTTACGTTCCTGGTCGAGGACCTCGAATGTCCAATAATGGAGTGAGGCTTGAGCATTCTTATTTCACGTCGATTAATCGGGATAAAACTGGTAAGTTTATCTCACACTGCAATTTAAATGAAAATGCGAATGAAAAATGAGCTGTTCTTATCGAATGCCTCTCACTTTATATGCAGGGATCACAGTCACAGCCAACACATACGTGCAAGACCTGAACGTGTGCTTTCTAGTGGACAGTGCGTTGGTGAGTGGACAAAAAGAAGTGCAGGATATGGCCGATGATGTGATCAACAACCTTATTCACCTGTCCAACATCGTGGGAAGAAAAGACGTGAAAACGAATTTGAATATAAGCCATGATTTCCACTCAGCAGAGAGTAAATTGGGAGCGTAGGTGTATGTAGCAATCCCGTTATTTTCAGAACATGTAACTATATCTTATACAGTGCGGCGCACCTTGGCATGTCACACTGTAGGGGTAATGAGGCTAATTACCCCTTTGAGTCAACTAAAGATAGAGTTTGTGCCTAATAAGCATAAAAATTATTGACTGCTTTCGCATACAAATAATAATGCAAGAGAAAAATGTGGTCCCTTCAATCGCCTGCCGCATTTCTCGCCGAGGATTATTATAATTCAGAATTTTTTGCATTCTAAAAGACCAATGCTCAGTATTATGTGTTGTTATGAATAGGTGCAGTATTATACTATTTGTTCAGGAATACCCGAATAATGTTGCAGTCAGAATTTCGAGTTGGTATATAGACTGTATTGGGATTCAGTATCTATATGGATTCAATCTGATTCACGTTATTCGATGGTATGAATTAAATGATGCTTTGTAAAATCTGCGATAATATTATATTCTGCACATGAAGTATACCTGGAACTTCGATTCATCTTGTACATATGTAATGTAATAAATATTTAATATTTTACAAAAAAATTGCCATCTTCATTGCCTTATCTCTTCAACTATTGAAATGTTGAGACCTTACTCCTTGAAAAATATCGGATAAGCATATGTTTGGATATGCATGCAGTATTATTATCCAGGATTCCACAATGAACCTCCCTAGTTTCAACTTGCTATTATTAAGCGGTTTGTGTCGAATTGGTACAAATGATGAGAATGGACACTCATCAAGTTAACGTTAAAAAAATCATTGGAATGGAAATGACACCGATGAGCTGTATCGTAATTTTGAAATATTTTTAAAAAATCTAATGAATCGCATTTTGACAAATATACTCCATTGCGGATTATATATGCAGTGATTATAAGATACGAATTTTGATTCAACACTTGTGCAATCAATGTGTAGGGGTCCTAACTAACTTCCAAATTTATACACTCTTTAAAACATCCAGACTCCAGAATATCGAGAAGCACTCAGCAACCAGAAAATGCGATGTATTATAGGCCTGTATACGTTTTCAGCCTTTACGCTGCATTTTCTTTTGTGAAAAATATGGATTAACAAGACTAGTGTGAATGAAAATGAGCTGTTCTTTTCGTGTGTGTGTCTCACATCAAACTATGGGATTTACCATCACAGTCAGCACATGCGTGCAAGACATGAGTGTCCTTTCTAGTGGACAGCTAGTGCGTCGGTGAGTGGACAAAAAAGCTAGAAGTGCAGGACATGGCCGAGGATGTGATCAACGACCTAATCCCTTGCCTAATCCATCTTTCTAACGTCATGGGCCGCCATATTCACTCTGAAGAAAAACGGCGAACAGGAATTCCAAAATAAATCATGGTTTATTTTCAGGGAATAATTTGGGAGCAACCGGAGCAACTATATAACCCCAACATTGTCCTTCACGCTGGGCACTAAACCTTGTACAGCATACGTCCTTGAATGTAATACTTTGTATCCTAAGACTTCTTTATCTGATGACATAGAGCGGGGATTGTTTGAGCTGTAACGTATAGCCTACTTCGCAAAGTGCAATAAATTTGTTCACGGCTTCTTTCTTAGTAATAATGGGATATACTATAATCTGCCGAAATAAACGTCTTTCTTTTTCTTTATTAATGTGAAGATCAGCAATTTGTGTCATAGGCCTACTCTGCTACACTAGGCCATAGTTATGGTTGCAATGTTTCAATCTTGCAACAGACAAATTGTTCAACATTTGTCTGCCAAATCGTGATGGTGGCATAGCAATATAAATGGAGAGGAAATGTGTCGTAAAGGTTCAGTTGAAGTAAGATGGCCGTGTTGAATATATGGTTCATACTTGGTCCTTTATTGCTACTACCATTCAACGCACTGGTATGGATTACGGTTTTGCTGCCAGTCGCCTTTATTTTTATGGTCCACTGGACTATTTGTCGTACGTTGGTGTGGTTTCAATACGGAAACCAGCGGAAGCAGCTGAAAGGGTTGGAAGTAGGTTACCTATGCGATGAGGAGAGTTGCAGGGGCACGATGGCCTGCTTCATCTCTATGAATGGTCCACATCCTGATGGAGGCGACCCCGAAGAGGCCCAGAGGGTGTTCGATCAGATTATGGCGAATCATGAAGAACTTCACACGGTAATATCCATTCCTGAAAAGATACACGGCTACTATTTTTGGAGGAAGGTGGACAAATGTTGTGTGGAGGACCACTGGGCACTGCTGGACGGGGTGGACCCCGAGAAGACCTACTCGCACTCCGATGTGATGAGGTTGTACGCCAAAGTGCACAACTCGCCTTTCCCGAAGGACAAGCCCATGTGGATTGTTTACTACGTTCCAAAATTCTTGTTTGACGAAGAGCTTGGTAAGCCACGAGCGGAGCCTAAGAGCATCTACATCATCAAAGGACATCACTGTGTTGGTGATGCCATTCCTGTCTCGAGATGTATGATCAGGTTTGTTTTCTCGTACTCTCGTTTTTGCACGCATTAATTTTAATCTGCATGTAAGAAGAAAATGCACGCGTGCAGGGCGTGGTTTCACCACTTAGGCCTAATAATTGGGTATATAGCTGACGTTACGACACATTGTGACATTTATTATTATTTTATTATTGCACGCAGCAACATACATGTCTGGCATGCAAAAATTGGTTCGATCGTTGACGTTCGGTCCCAATAATATTGGTCTACTGGGCATTCTCAATTAAAAATGCGTTACAATAATGCTGACTGCATGAGAAATGTTTCAATACTTCCGATAACCGCAAAATGTCTATGTTAGAAAGGTATACTGATTGAAAACAAGTAAAAGAAAATCACCGACTACTACTGACATTTCAGTTGGTACACTGCAGTTAAAGCGGCTTTAATTTTTTTTTGCAGAAATTAACTTATTGGGCATATCATTATTCCGTTTCAGATACTTCACCGATCAGAAGCCAAAATTCAACCCTGTTCCACCACTTCGGAACAAGTTCTCCATCAAAACATTCATTTCATTCTCATTAGCAATCATGAACATACCTTCTACTTACGCATCAAAGAAATTAACGGACGTGTGGAACAACACCCATTTTCCTCGCCTCAGCGGACAAAAATTCCTTCACTCTTTCTTTGCCGACGTGGATTTGGTGCGTTTCATCAGAAGGAAGGCGGGTTGTCGCTTCTCCGATATAATCATGGCTGCTCTAGGCGCCTCCTTGCATGCCTTGTACGTGAGGGAGAAAGTCATCAGGACTTACATCGTGGTTGCCAATCCAAGCGAACCGGACGACTACACCATGTGCAACTACTATTTGGCCGCTGTACAATTTCCTGGGGAGGCCATGGGTCACCTGGAGCGGCTGAGAAACACCCAGCGCTTGTTGAAAGAGACCGCGACATCCCTAGAAGGATACACCCTGATGTGGTTGATTAAAGTGCTGGGAACCATCCTTCCCAAGAGGATTTACCATCCCATCTTTCGTCACATGGGAGCCTTGGCCTACGCGACCTACGTTCCTGCGGCGTTTGATGAACACCTCACTTACAACCAGAGGAAAATCGTGGGTGTCCAGGGTACATCCATTCACAGAGAAGGGTGCGGTGAGTAAGCCTATATATTCATGTAACAAACACACAATGCAGCTGTAAAACCTTGTCGAGTGGAGTCCCTTTGAATTCACATCCGATGGCGATTGTTGGTCTAATTGGCCATTGCCAATCTGAAATACATTTCAAATCAGAGCTATGAAATTTTCCACATATCGTACAGTACACGGTATACTATAAACGGTAAGTAAAACATGCAAGTGCATCCGTAAATATAAAAGGCGATCACGATTGTAATCTGAATTATATACTTTGTAACCAATCAATGCAGGTGATATAATCAGGATTGAATATGAATGTTAGGTATCGTTGTCAACAATATTATTAGAAAAAGTGACCAATATCAGTTCCATCAATATATGGTCCAGTAACTAGTACATTGGCGGGAGTAAGTTATAATTATATGTTGTGTGTTTTTCAGGATTTCTGGTAGCTGTTACATCTTACCAGTCGAAGTTCGGAATAACTTTCCTGGTGGACGGAGTCCTGGTTGATGGGAAAGAAAAAGTGGTGCAGGACATCGCTGACGAATTCCGGAATTATTTGATCCAATTAGGACACATACTGGATTACAAGGGGAAGAAGAAGAGTGTATAAAGTAGAAATTTAATGTGACTCACACACAGAGCCGCATTATATACGGTAGTAGTAGCTTCTGTGCACAGTTTGGTTTATTATTATTGGTAAAATCCGTCTTGTGGTTTGAATGGCTTTATTATTTTACATGAATGTGAAGGCAGCGTATTATGTGGCATTGATAAAATTCGTCACGCGATAGTGTGGTGAAAAGTATTGTTCCCGTCAAATAAAAAAAAGCGAAATGTTTCACAGATAGGCTATTTGAAGGGCTTGAAAATTGACGCACTATACTGTACCTGAAACACACGATTATGTAGCATGATAAACAACCACGTTACTTTTAAATCCTGGCTAGAATATCTGGTAAATAATGCATTTCATGGTGTGTATAAACAAAGTCATCCCAACCCCTATGCATCCTTGTATAATGTAGTATATGCTACACGAATATACAGTATTGCAGGGGCATGATGGAAAGAAGTCCATATCATTTTGGCACCCTCGAATGAGATGGACTCTATTTCACCAAAACTAGTTTGTCACCCCGTTTGGGTTACCTAATTCTTCAATGGGAGCGAAATAGCACCTATGCCTGAAACACCACGTATACATTTCATATGATCATGTAAAAAATCATATTGTTAAATAAAGCTGTGCCTGTTACTGTTTTGACGAACAGAGGGAAACTTTCGCCGCATATCTCATTTTGCTGGTACCATTATTTTGCTGAACACAGACAGCACTCTCCAAGGTGATTTTTTTACAGAAATTCGTTTCGATGCGACTGTGGTTGCGACTGATAAGTAGCAGCGACTTGCAACCGCTATGCGATCGCTCTGACGACTTATGGCTATCCAAGATGGCGCGTGGGATGGAGAGGAGCGGCGCAATACCTTCGCTTCACGTGTCTCTGGAAAGAAAGCCTGATAAGGAGGGCCGGCTCCGTCTGAAGACGAAGCTTCGTTGCCGCACACTTTCGGCGAGGGTTGAAAGGGACTGTTTGTAAAAGGTCGGGGCACGCTTCTAACTGTGCTTAATAAGAGTGCCATAAAAGTCACTGGCCATTTATCATTTTGGAACACACTCTGTATGGCATGTGCCGATTTGTGCCGAACATGTTTTGGCCAATTTTATATGTCATATTAATTTTTTTTTCAGACTGAAAATGTCTTGCCTAATGCCAGCTCACGACCTGGATGACCCGAGCAAGGTCAGAACTGCCGATGTGGGCACCAAGGGAGATGCTGACTTCAGAAGCTTGTACTTGTCCGAGCCAGTGCTGAAAGGCCTTAGTGCAGCTGGGTTCAAACGACCTTCGCCAATCCAACAGCAGGCTATTCCTCTGGGAAACTGCGGGTTTGGTTAGTGCAAAAATTCTGCGTTTTTGTGTGGGTAGTTAATATAGGGTGCTTATGAAAGGGGAAGAAAATTTGATTCCTCTGCATATGTCTGGTCATGCAAGATGCAATAGTATCAAAGTGTTACTGGTGAATTTACTACTTTCACAAACAAATTTAGCAGCGACTTTTCCTTTGACAGTCTGTTAACTTTCCTATGAGTTCTGTGAGCAGTTGTTTATTGTTTGTTTTGCAACTGCAATAAGTGACAGGCAGCTGTAATATAAGAACTTGTGGCATGCACCCTTTTATTTTCTCGAGACAGTTTGCAGTCAAGTTGCCCAGCAAATCTAATTACTTGCCCTTCTTTTCCAGATATGATAGTTCAGGCCAAGTCAGGTACAGGGAAGACCTGTGTCTTTGCTGTAATTGCATTGGAGAAATTGAAGGTAGACTACCCATACACTCAAGTGATCGTCATTGCACCAGCAAGGGAGATAGCTGTGCAGGTGACTCAGGTCATCTCTGCAGTGGGATCTGGAATAAAAGGTCAGGAGTTCACAAATCGATGCATTGTATTGACGTCAGGATGCTTCCTTCCAGTGATTTGAAGTGTACACAATGTTATTCGTCATTTTCAACAAGGCCACTACTGCTTTGGGAGGGAGCAGTCCAGGCACTCATTTGGGAACATGACAATAACAAAAGTTTGGTCAGTGACTGAATCAGTGTGAAGAACCACACATTTATTGATGTTTTTAGTTTATCTGCAGTAATAAAACTACATCTACGAGCTTGTAAGTGGTGAATAAAGGTACATCGTACTTCCAATTATCCAGGCTAATGAATGCACAGGTGTCGCCAGATAATAATCAGAACACATGGATAATCTGAAAATGGTTCTAGAAACTAGATACTGTAAAAATTAGCTATTCGCAGGTTTGTAATGCACTACTGTGCATATACTGTATGTTGCTTTAATTGAGGATTGATAAAAAGAATATAACTTACCATAGACTTTCAAATTTTCTTCTGGAAAAAGTCTTACAGTTGGTATATTTCTTTGTTTGCAAGACATATCGACATTTTTTCGAACATTTTAATGCCTAACTTTTTTTAGGGGGCGATGCACGGATAATCCGCAACACAGATAATAATCAGGAGTACGGTGTATTTACACCATGATCAGTGAAGTTGCTTAATTACCATACAGAAAAAATTTCTATATTGAATTTTACATAACCTTGATGATCATGGAAAATCCTGTAACAGGCCCAAACAAAAATTCAGCATTGGACAAATATCCATTGTCTCCAAGACACATTATGGACAGGTTTAATAATAATAATATTATAATAATATCCGGGTAGTGCTTGGCCTTCTCGGCATGTAGCACGGACCTTTATTTGTACGAAGTACATATTTGGAACCTAATTATTGAAGCGCCCGGGCCCACGGGCAGGATGACAGGAGGGGATGTGCAAGGTGCAGTGCAATGTCTTTATGTGGCCATTTTTAGTGAACTCCCCCGGGTGGTTTAGTCTGTGGATATACCACCTGAGACGAAGCCAGAGGTGACCCTGAACTCTGCACGAGATGAAGGGGGTGTCCCCGGGTTGGGATTGAACCCGGGACCTTAACATCCGTGGGCGCATACGTTACCGCAGCACCACTCCGCCTCCCCCATTATGGACAGGTTTCACTGTAATGACCATGCTACTAGTACATATTGACAATTTATTTGCAGGAACCGGATTGAAAGAGTGCACTACATATTTTGGCAAGGCGATAATGTGTGTTTTTTCAGATGAAAATGATCCTTATTTTCAGGTCTGAAAGTTTCTCACTTTATTGGTGGGCTTCCATTGTCAGAGGACAAGGCAAATCTGCAGGGCTGCCATGTGGCTGTTGGCACCCCTGGTCGCATGGCCCATCTCATCGGCTCCAATCTTCTGAAAACTAATGATGTGACACTTGTTGTTCTGGATGAGGCAGACAAGCTCATGGATAAAAATTACAAGATGGCAATGAGGTCAGTTACTTGTGATTTGATTCGCAATGTCTGTCTTAAAGCTATTTCAAATTATATGCCTAGATGCTATGTGCTCAATGTGGATGCAACTTTTTCTTGGTGGGAGAAAGCATGCAGGTGTTATCCTTAATATCTACTGGATCATCAAGACTGTACTGTAATTGTAATAATAACACTTCACAAACTTGATATTACACAGGCCTTTTGTGATCTTCTTACAGCAAGATATTTGCCCGCCTCCCTGTGCCTAGGCAAGTGCTATGTCTGAGTGCAACGTACCCGGCAGACCTGGCGGAAATGATGTCAAAGTGCTTGCGATCTCCATTGCACGTGCGTCTTGACCAGCAGAAGCTCACATTGTTGGGGATCTACCATTACCTGGTGCTAGTGAAGAACCATCCTTTAGTGGAGCAGCTTTACCAGAGGAAGATTGTTAGGTTGATGGCACTAGTAGAGAAGGAGGTGGGCTTCAGCCAGTGCCTGATCTTCTGCAACTCACAGCTCAGGGCTGAGCGAGTTTCGAAGCATCTCAAGAATGAAGGGTGGCCAGCAGAGCTACTATCTGCGAGCATGGAACAAGTTGAGAGGTATTTTCGTTGCCAATAATTAATTGATAATAATGGGAAAGAAGTTTTTTTGTTGATGTCACCTCTAAGGGGACATGTTACTTCTCTTGGATTAGGTGTGCAATTTTAAAATTACACTTGTCTCACTGAAGGAAAGTCAAGTTGTGTAAAAATTTATGCAAGTTCAATGTGGCATGTGCTGAGCGGAACATTTCCATGAATTTTTAAAGCATGTGAAAATGATGATGTGAAAAGGTGTGTGCAGGTGGAAACTTAGTAATACACTATTATCGTTTTGTTTGTTACAGGTTAGCCGCCCTTGAGTCAGCCCGTACACTGGGGTGCCGCATTCTGGTCTCAACTGACTTGGGAGCAAGAGGACTTGACTTTGAAGGTGCCAACATGGTGGTGAACTTTGATCCGCCAGTAGATGGAGCTACCTTTCTGCACAGGGTTGGAAGGGCAGGGCGATTCGGAGGGGAAGGGATGGCCTTCTTTTTGGCAGGGGAAGGTGATAGAGGGGAGGAGGGTAAGGTTAGGCAGATGGCTAATGATGTGAGGGTGGAATGGGAGCAGGTGATTGAAGTGGGGGAGAAGATGGGAAAAGGAAAGAGGATGATAAAAAATGTGGTTGGAGCGGGAAACAACAATAATGATGATGCGGCTGCAGGTGAGATTGAAAACGAACAGAAAGCAGTGGAAGGCGTAAGTAATGGGGGCAAGGTAAAGAGCACGGCTAAAAATGAGCCGTTGGGTGATGAAGCAGTCCGTTCAGAGTCAATTGAAAAGAGCAAGTCAGTGGTTAATGGTAGTAATAGGGAGGAGATATGCTATGAGAGGAATGGAAATGTAGAGGTACGGAATATGAAGACTGAAGATCAGATTGTCAAGAGTGAAGCGGGGAAGTTCCAGGGTGCTGATGCCCCAGAGATAGACAAGCCTTGCACAGAAAATGGTGTCAGGGGAATTGGCATTGTTGCAAGTGAGACCATAGACATTGGCAAGAAAGTGTTGGAAAGTGGAGTTGTAGCTGATGACAAAAATGTTGCCTGTGGGAAGGGGATTTTTGACAGGACTCAAGGCATGTGCAGAATTGAAGATATTGGAAAGGCCGTTGATGATGGTGAATCGGTGACCAATGATGATAATATGGAGAAAGCCCCAGTCTGTGACGATGTGTTGTCAGAGTTGTTTCCTGATCTGAGTGTTGGTGAAGTTCCCGGTGCTGAACACATGTGTTCTCTTTCATCCTACTCTGAACTTCTCGATGAATTTGAATCTTTTTCTTCAAATTCTTCGAGAGAGCCAGAATTTTTCGAGATTCAGTTGACTCCAACAGACATTGTTGAAAACCTAATTGGGAGGATGGGGAAGGAGTTCAGCCAATTGTTGCAAGGTGTGGAGCTAAGTTGCAAGCTGCAAGGAGTGGAAAAGGTTCTAAAGCAGATAACTGGCGAAGAAAAGGAGGAGAAGCAAGACTTGTTCAAAGTTGATCCAAAATCAGATTTGGCTCAAAAGTGGGCCACTCCCGGAGAAGTTAGAAAACAGAGACGTTCAAAACCAGTTAAAAGGAGGGTTCGTTCAAAAGCACAAGATTATGAATCTGATCTCACATCCTCAGAGAGCTCCTCTGACTCAGATTCAGACATAACTGATTCAGAAGATGAATCATCAAACCAGGAACTGCAGCATTACAATAATTACTGGTGCCAGGAATGGTTCAGGCAACTCGCTGTTAACCGTGATTGGATTGAGTATAATGAATACTGGCGGGCCATGAACACACATTGATTTTGTGTGGGCTTGACTGCAGTGATATCCAGCCTTTTTTAAGTTTAGAAAAGAGCCTGGATATTCATCTTGGTGTACCATATGTGGAATTAAAGCATCTGTTTTGTAATGGGTTGCTGTTTATTCTTCATTACTTGTATGTAATGTCAAAATATCTTCCTCTTGTGTGACTGTCTGTGATTGGGAAAACTTAATTTGCTATATCTTATAACATGCTGATAATAGTAATCTTAAATTATTTTTTTTGCCTCAGCATGCTATCCTGAGAGCTTTTCTTATCTTTTAACTGCTGATGATCAGGATAATAGGTCATGAACACTTCGCCTAACCAGTTCTCGCCTGTCCCTTTTGCAGCGTATAGGTTGAATGGTGTCTTGTGCTGGAGAAGATTTGAATTCCTTTTGATATGGGAGTGACGGAAGTGGAAAGCCAAGTGTGTCCTTGTGTCATAACATTAATTTTGAGTTTACGTCAGGAAATATTTTCCTAAGGTTGTGGGTAGTATAAAAATGGCATGGTACAACATTTTATATTCTTTCCTGCAGGCAGATCTTGATGGCCACATAAAGAGGGCTGGAAATAGACTGGTGGTCGTTAATTTTTACGCCACATGGTGTGGTCCTTGCAAATGGATTTCACCTGTCTTTGATGTGAGAATTTGAACCATGTTACCATGTGATTTATTTTTGTGAATAATGATGTGTTTTTTTTTTTTTTCAATATTCTGCAGAAGATGGCAGAGGAGTTTCCTAATATTGTTTTTCTAGCAGTTGATGTTGACAAGCACAACGATATGGCTCATGTGTACAAAGTTGATTGCATGCCAACTTTCACCTTCTTTAAGAATAACCAGAGCGTGAGTAAATGAGAATATAAGTTAACAGGATTTGCATGAATACGATATGGTGAATCACTGACTGTAGCCTTGATTTATATTTCAGGTTGATGTTATCTCAGGAGCTGATCCAGAGCAGCTCAGAAAGATTGTTCTCAAGCATCAGTAATTCAGGCACATCAGCAGCAGCCGAGGACATGTACTGAATAAACATGATGGTGTCTGGCATGGTATGCACCAGTTTTATTTCCGTATTCTTACCTCCCTGTAACTGGTGGAATGTGGACATTTTGCACCCACTTAAAAAGCATAGGTTTAGACAGGGAGGAATGATTACAACAGTTGCATACCTCTATGTTTTATGGTGTAATCAAGGGTTGGGGTGAATTTATAAAAGAACTAATCAATTTATCGCATTTATTCTGTGTAAAGTAAGTTCTTGCCGCCATAAAGATGAGGTCATGGCATCATGAGCAGGTGCAATGAATTCACTGTAAAAGCGTATAGCTTGATATGTTCCAAGCAGTATACTTTTGACTCTATGGTAGATTACATCAATATTATGACACTCACTGTGGCATATTTGTGTTGCAGCTAGGAGACACAGTATCACTGATTTGCAGTGAACTCATCTGGACCTGCTCATGATGGTGGATGTTTTTGCATTAGTAGTAACCGTTCACTGGAACTGATGATAACCTCAATGTTACAATCTGTTGACAATAAATAATCTACCCACGTCATGTGATTTCTTGGGACTGAATGATTTGTGTGGGTCTCTTGCATCATTCACATAATCATCTTATACCATAATATGTTTATAAAGTTTTACATGTATGTTTATATTATTAATTACCAGATTACTGTACTGCTGTGTAGAGTTTACATGACTGAAGAAGTAGGGACATCATGAAGATGATAATTTCAGAGAGTAGAGCATAATGTAACTTACATTATTTTCTTGCGTGGTTGCAAAATCCACATCAAAATCCCAAAATTAATACTGTAGCATGAAACAATGAAGATGTTCATTCATATCAGAGAATGCACCTAGGGAACCAATGGATTTTCATTCCCTGATTAATTATTGAAAAGATGAAACCAGTACCAGTACAGTATTTACCCCAATATTTAGATTAATAAGCGCTAATATATATATTGTGCTCTTGCAGCATATGGAAATAGTTTCCCTTTTTAGTATGTCTTCCTGTCAGTGTTAATGTGTTATCGAGTAAAGAATTCGTTGATTTAGAGTTAACATTTTTGAATACATCAATCATGCACTTTCCGATTATGAAAACAAGTATTTACAAGAATCATACGGTGCATTTCTGAGAAAACATATTTTTTGACTCTGACAAGTAGTGCATTATAATTTTATTTGTCACTGTTTCGTTGTGCGTATTTATGAGCCCCCAAAAAATTAGGACAAAATTTAGATTCAAGCAAAGGTGTGGTACGTGTGATCGCCACCATCGTCTCTCATTTTATTGTGTTATGGACCTGCGTGGTACTTGCATAAAAGTGCGCAGTTAAGGACGTGACTTCCATCTGGCATGATACGACCTTGTCCTTGACAAAATAATAATAAATAACAGTATTAATTTATTGCTATCTCATATTGCTAGACTGACGCATTAACTACTCTCACTTATTCTTCCTTTTCTCAGAAACTAGGGAGACGAAAATACCCCCTCCCTCCCAACTACCCCAAAAGGTGGATCAGACTAAATAGACCCTTGAACAATGAATCATTATCAGCTCCTTCACGCACCAAAGGATTGGTAGGCTATACACAATAATGTTGCTCTTCAGACTTGCCATACTTTTTGTTAGTATTTGCCTGGAAAACAGTGACAATTATTATATTAAAACTCAAGCTGATCTTTGCTCGAATAATTACAGCAATCTCATGTCAATTATATCACAGTTTATTTTCGGAAATATTTCTCTTGCATGTGTGTAATAGGCTAGACTTAAGAGCTAGAGTATCATGTTTCTGCAAGACTTTGAAAGAATGAAGTTCTCCATGGCTTCTCCTTCTGCATTATTCATTGTGTTATCACCTGAATGTAAGATCTCTTCCGTATTGTTGCATGCAGATTGTGTGCTACGCATGTGTAGGTTCTGGACTCTTGCAGGTTGACCAGCATGAGGTCGCTCGCTCCAAGCCCCCTGGTGTGGACCAAGGAGTCGTCTTCTCTGGTGGTCCACTCGACCAGGGGTGTGGGATCACCCTCCGCCATGCACGTGATGTTCAGGTCCTGGCCTGGATCCACAGAGTACACGTCTTCAGGCACCACCGTGAACACAGGGACCGTTGTCTTGGCCACTCGAAGTAACACGCTGTGAGACTTACTCTCTTCACCTCCGTGCTGACACTGGTACGTCCCTTCGTCTGCCTTGGTGACGGAGAATATCCGGAGCCAGCCGGTGCGCAATGTCATGTACCGGTGGCTCATACCAGCCTCCGAGTCCTGGAGGGGCTTCCCATCCTTCCTCCAGGTTGGATCACTCTCAGACTGCTGTTGGTCTTGGCTTATTGTGGGGCATGACAGCATTGCGTCCTGTCCTTCCTCCACCTCCACAATCTGGTCCACTGCCATGCTGGGCGGTTCCTCAGATTGTCGTTGCTGGTCAGGCATGGGGTAGCCGGTGGTGGGCCAGTTGGTTGGCTCAAGGGCTAGTTGGCTCTGGAGTAATAATTTGAGTCAGTCTGCTCTATACACCTCCTCTACTTGCTTGGATATCATGTACGTACGGATTATAAACACATGTAAGTTATACATGCACACCTCTGAGCCTGCTTGGCAAAACAATATGAGCTGACAAATTGGGGTATGTCTTGGCTATTGAATAAGTTGACTCTTCCTTATATCCACATTACTATACTCACGTACATCTGTTTTAACATGTTGAGTTCTTTGATCTCTCAAACCCCTTTCCTGCACCCCATATACATAATACAGAGGGTGAATGAGCAAGCCCTCGACACAAGTATAGTATTCTGCGATATTTTTTGGACGTTACATGAACCGTGCTATTATCTAATTAATGTAGGCCCTATTTTAAAAATACAGTTGCACTGGATACAACCTATAGTCTGTAACACAGGCCTATACATTGGGAGTTTTATAAGATGTTTGTTCAGTATTAATAAACAGCTGCTAGTGTATGGCTTCGTGATTACACATCATTAACATAAGCGAAATAATTACTTTGGAACTACCAGGGCATAATAGGCATGATATAAACAGATTTGCAGGTGCCCAGTGGTTTGCACCAAACATTTTTCTACTTCTCTTTGCAAATGGAAGAGCTTGGCTCAGAGGTATCCATGCACGGTTATAGGGTTAACCTGGCCAAAAACACCAAAAGCAATCTCTGGTAGGATTTTTAATTGGTTGCTTTATTATTTTAGAATCACTGCACCTCACTGATAATGCATGGCTATACGTAATAATGTATCAACATTATCTATAACTTACGTAGATATGGAACGTATGCTGGCACGTAACACTGTTTATCACTTTTACTACCATTGCAGATTTGTCTAGGTTGTAAAATATATTATGATCGCGCGTATGTTTTAGGCAGTGAACTTATGAATCGTGTATTTCAGACTATACGTATCCAACGTTTTGAACATGTGCGCGTTCTTACCTGCAGACCAGCCAACATTTCCTCTTGCTTCTGCAATTTTGCTGCCATATTTTCATTTCCTTGGCTCAGGTAATTAGCGACTTTCTCAATGGCTTCTGACAGTTGAGCCATGTCTGCATGTAAGCGCTGCATGCTTGCTTTAACTTCGTCCTAAAACAATGCCATCCAATCAGTAATGATGAGCAACCTTGTACACGTACATAAGCAATACAGCATGCAAATACCGTAGAATAGGGTGACTTCGGACGCTTTTTGGTAGTTTCCCAGCTGTCCCATGAAGACATAATATATTGATGAAAAATTCAGAATAAGTTAACTTGGACAGTAGGAAATGACCTTTATTGAAGGCCATAACAGTTATTCACATAAATGTTGTTTTTTCATGTGAAAATAAATCATATTTGCTGTCCGGAGTCACCCCGCCACTATATGTGGGGTGTCTTCGGACATCCCTTTATTTCACGTTGTATAGGACGAGTCCACATGGTGCAGCCTCGGACATGTATTCAAGTTCCTTTTTTTAAAACTCAAAAAGGTCATTCCCCATCATGAGCATCATTGATGTCACTGAAAATATAACACCCTCCGCGCAGGTCTCTGACCTTCGCAAATGCGAACAACATACAAGACATTCGTCATCAACATCTGGACACCTAGGTGTCCAGATAAATGTTGGTGAAAAGTTTTTTTTGTGTGGGTTTCTTTCATCAAAAAATTATTGCTCATGAATTTGACCTGGAACTGTTTCCTGAATATGCCCACTCAGCACACCGGAGTATAACCCTACAGTGAATTTCTTTTCCTCCTCCTTGCCGTAAGAAGCACTCTCTCAATGTGCATATGGCTTGCTCATGTTGTATTCTGCAGCTGTCGAACCCACTCTGTGACAAACACGCTTTTTGGACTGACAATAAGTGTCCACATTGGCCCAACCACAAAGAAAAGTGTATAAGCGTCCGATTTCATGTCCGAAGTCGCTCCCCATTCTATAGTTATACGGTACCTGCATAGCATGTTGCTGTATAAATACATGCCTGGAATTGATTAATCCTGCCGTCCACTTTCTTGAATCCGTTCTTTACATACTCCTTAACGTGGTTTTCAAGCGTTTCCAACTTATCTCGAATAACTCCTCCATCCCTTGATAAGCTGGCACTGCACAACGATACCAGAAATGCAAACTGTAGCAGATGAAGGAGGACTACCCCTCTCGGGACACTTTGGTTGCCTGCTGTCATCTTCAGCCGAGCTTTTTTTTTAAAAAAAAGGGTGTCGTTCACTCCTGAGAACATGACCCACTGAATAATCCCAGCACCACACAGCGCAGCATTGATGCTGATAACCTCCCGGGGCATCAACCTTGATCTCAGTCCCAAATACATCATGACCTCTTGAATTCACTAGCGTCATCACTTTTTGAGGTGCTTGTGATGTCTTGCGTCTGCAGTGCTCGCATCATGATGACTATTATCTCCTATTTATTGGTTGAAAGATTGCGACAAGCTTGCAACGTATATCGGTACATTATTGGTTCAGTGTAATGAATAAGTCGACTGGACTTGTACTGCTCCTTTTACGCCGCGTGATAGCCTACTTATATGGTTAGTAATGGGCTATTATCTGACTCGACACATCCAAAGACCCAGTAGCCGTAAGACAACATTACGTTTGTTGTACAATAAGATTCTACAATAGTGAGATTCGATCAACCGACTTTTGTAATGATGTTATTCATCACGATGAGTGAAAATCAATAGTTGGTTTAATCTATCGTTATAATTAGCACACTGCATTTATATATACAGGTTCAGTCATAATACGCTCGTGTATATTCTGCTGCGAAGGAGCATTGTGAGAACCTTCCCACTTGATTCCCCTTTCAATCACCAATAATAATATTATTGCTATACGCCCATGATGCACTCCTTTCCTTTCCGCTATAAATTGAGTGCGGGCTGTCCAGAACCAGCAGTCTTGCTTCGGGGCCGTCCAGTTGATGGAGGCTCTCCCCGGAGAAGACGACTCCTTCGTAAGCAAAGACTATACTCTACGTGCGGAAGCCTACGAGTAGCCCAGTTGTGCAGAAGCCTCAGAGCAACCCGTTACGACTACGTCTACGAACAGAGATCTTCGCAGCCGTACCAGAAGAAGCCTGTCCAGTAGCCGTATACCAGCAGAGTCTTCACAATCACCGTACCAGTAGAAGCTGTCCACTCTGACCACATGCATCTTAAGCATCCAGAGCAGTCCTTCGTGAAGAAGCCTGTCCAGCATCAGTATAATATTATAGGAGAAGTCCTTGCAGTCAACGTACTCATAACCAAGATGTCCTTACGATCAGAAGATCAGCGTGACATTATTGTGCCCACTACTGAATACCCGCACTATAATACCTAAATATTGTACAGTACCTCTCTCTCTCTCTCTCTCTCTCTCTCTCTCTCTCTCTCTCTCTGAGTGTAGCTATTGAGAATACATTGTGGCTTGAACAGGATACTTCTAAATCTATTTTACTCCCCTCCTTATTCGACATCTTATACAAGCATGCACAAATTAGTGCTTATAAAAGCCACTTTTTTTTACTTCCAAAATTACAAAATTATATAGAATTATAGAGGAAAATGGTTATCGATGAGTTAGTGTAGAGGACTCTTTCAATAACATTTGTATCTCCAGTTCCCTTTGATAAGCTTGACCGGATGCCCTAATAGCGATGAACCTGCTGCAAGCACGGAGCCCATAGATTACATTCTGCTGCTGTAATATTATCTTATGTTAGTCCGATGACTGTGCACAATAACATACCTAATATTGTAACTTGCACTCGATCTTCATCGGGATTTTACCCATTGATGTACAGAGTTTATATACGTATATTCCACAACTATTGCTAAACAGCTACATCCTGCTGACCATGCTATACTGCTGCTGTCACCACAAGAAGTGATATCCAACAAGGACATAACATATCACTTATTCAGTATTGAAGGTCGCAATTAAATCCAATTCAGTTTCGTCATGTCCTAAGTTACAAGAGATATTACTTACGTACATGTTGCGACATCATACTGGGTGTGATGGATGTATAATCGTATAGGTGAGAGTATAAGAACATCTCCGTGTATTTATAATCCTGTCACTTATTCAAAGCCAAACCTTTTATCCTCTTTCGTCTTCTCTGGCCCGGACTTTTCAGGTGCACGTTATATATAGAGAGGTTCACTTGACAAGCCTGACACGCCTCCAGACTCAACATGGAACCTCTGCATTTCATCGAGTGGGACGACCCCTAAAGGCCTCTATAGGACCTCTATGGACACGACGAGCGAAGAGGAAAGATTGGTATGTATCTCGTGCCAGTGTCTGCCACTGCCATATTCATTGATACACCTTTTAACTATTCCTATCAAAACATACGTACGAGTATCACATATTTTGAGACAGTACGCAAAAACTATTTGATTTGATGCTGAAATATGGCGTGACTCCCACGTTTATAAACATGCCGAATTGCCTTATTGCAGAACTCGCGCTATACGATTGATTGACAATCGATCTTTCCATTTTGTGACATGTTCTGTCACAAATAATAAAGCAAAGACATGTCGACCATCATGTGTTCACAGAGACCTCAGTCCGACTTGTACGGAGAAGGTCATTTTGGCGCCCCTTCCTCTTTACAAGAAGGAAACCGAATAGGAAATAACCGCTCAAAGTTCACGGTCAAATATTTTTTTTCGGGGTTCCTTATCAGCTAGAAATTATATAAAAAAACACCTTTCCGGAGAAATCCTCGGTCTCAAGCGATTTCGAGATACGGAGGTCAAAAGGTCACGAATGGACTACTTCATGAAGGCCCTGAGGAAGCTAGATTACCGCTATCGGCGAGATTTTTGGGATCTGGAGGTTTCTTGGGATGGGGAATACAGTGGCAAAACCGAAAATCGTGAATTATGCAAATGAAGGGTATACTTTTCAGGGAAGGGGGTGGGGTGAGGGGACAAAAATGACTATAAACAAAGTATTTTCTACTCCTTACGTCTTTAGACAGTGACTGGACACCCAAGTTGGTGAATTTCATTAACTCTCTGAAACACTCCTCTTGACGAAATTCACCAACTTGGGTGTCCAGTCACGGAGTAGAAAATACTTTGTTTATAGTAATTTTTGTCCCCCCCNCCCCCCCCCCCCCCCCCACCCCAATATGTAAAGGTGGCAGGATGATTTTGTCTCGGTCAACCAGAGGTTCATTGATTAGATTTTTTAAAATCCAACTATGGTAGTTTCCTTCCTCAGTGGCCACTCCTTTCGTATCCAAGTGGTCATGTTTGGCTCTGCTATCCCAAAGACATAAAAAGCATGGATATTTGGTCTAACCACTTTGCTGACCAAGAAGGATGTTCACCATCTTTAGGTCTACACAAGTCACTCACAGATGTTCTTGATACTTCATCTTTTCCAAGACTAGAGAGATTGTCTCATATACCCCTCTTTCATACTGGTAGAGCGACCAATTGGGATTGAGTCACATCTGTTGCCAGTGTGTAAAAGAACAGATTTTATACTACTCCTCTTGGAACTATCAATGAAACGGCGCCATTCAGTTGGCATGTATTCTGATAGACTCGTCTTCCCCAGCAATTGCACCATTCAGTGCAGTGGCCTATACCACACACCACATGCCATACGGTCGAAGTATAGTAAAAACTAGGCTGATTGGCAAGTGAGGAAGGTTCTTCAAGTGAGGAAGCTCTAATTATGGAGGTATAGGATGACACTTGCACATGATAGGCAGCGTATCTCAAAATGTTGACGTGATGCCATATTATTTTGGAATCAGCGCCCCAAAAACAGACGTATAACTTTCAAGGCATATTTTTTATTTTGTTCCCATCAGTGTAATGGGGATTGTGGATAATACCGATACATCACCATCCCTTGTGGCCTGTCCTGGACGGTGACGACACAACCTAAATAAGTCTAAATAAGTAAAACCAAAGCCATTTATGCAACCTTCGTTTATGTATAAACCAAGGGGGACCAACCAGGAGCTTATCCAGTTTCTCGCTTCTGTGAAACTACTGTAACTGTAGCTCTATAGAGGCACTGACAGGGACAATGTACTGTATACGTAGCACATCTCACTGTAATATTAAATGCAGCGGTTTTCCATCATTAATCCACTGCTATACAGTATAGCGTTAAAACCGGAACTCAAAAATTATTATAAAGCTGGTTACTGTACCAAAAAACATATACAGCCTGATGCACATGTACTTAAGGCATAAAATGCCGTGACTGATGCGATGGGCATTAGGGAAAATTGAATTTACCCTCAGTCCTAATGTTCAGTAATTTGAGGAATAACCACCTGATTGTTTGCTTGGGTGGGAAAGAGACAAAGCAACTGAACCTATCTGCGCAATGGAAGGAAGAACGAAGAAAGAAGAAAGACTAGCTGGCATCTTTATATTTTTCTCTTCTATACCCAACCAAGACCTTTCAGGTTTGCGTGAGAGTAGATATTATACCGTATAGGAGAAGCTACATTGCCGATATGGCTTCCGGAAGTTGGAGAAACGCAAATAAATCATCCCATCGCATCGGAGGCAAGTTGGAAATATCATCCGGGAAAATAACCAGCCGACGCATTAAACACACTGCAATAAATTGCTACTATACTGCCGTCCATGAAATAGAAAAGCGACGCCAAAGGGGATACATCCGGGCAAGTCCATGCTGTGACGGAGGAGGTCTTTCGCTTCGTAAATGCTACGTAGGCTACTAAAAAACTACTACTACTATACTACTACTACTACTACTACGACTACTACTACTACTACTACTACTACTACTACTACTACTACTAATAATAATAATAATAATAATAATAATAATAATAATAATAATAATAATAATAATAATAATCAGTCGTTGCGATTTAGGGCCGGTTTCACCGAGCTTGGTATATGATAAAACCAGGTTTCTTTAGGAAAATCCATACAAATAGATAGGGATTTTGAGAAATACCCTGGTTTTATCATATACTGAGCTCGGTGAAACCGGCCCATATTTGTATGGATTTTCCCAAGGAAACCTGGTTTTATCATATACCGAGCTCGGTGAAACTGGCCCTTAGACACCATTGTCTATTGATGTTGACGACATGCAGTACACTGCTATAGGAACTCCGGCTGACCCAGCCAATACGACTCTGCAGCACCTGCTTCCTATAGTTTATTCCATTTTACAAAATACAAATATAAACAAACTGCAACAAGTCCACATCAGTCATAAGTGACCCATCAGTGCCGCTCGCAACGAGCCCCTATCTCAGGCGTTGAGTTGTGCCAGCAGATGTCTATCCACCGCCAAGCAGATGATGGTGTTGAATACAGCCTAATGTATTCCACTCCAAGGGTAGTCGTTAAAGCCTCCTTGGAGCATCCAGGGCCACCCATAGTTTGATTCCACAACAGCTGCAGATATTAGCTCTTGACAAGAGTACTCAGAGGTCCACAGAGAGCACGGAGCGTCTCTTACCGTCTTACAATGTCTCAGGTGCCGCCAGCACGCCGTATGAACCCAACCACGAAGAAAATACGTCATGCCTATAGGGATCTTCGATGTCGAACTTGGGCCAAGTGAGTCCAATGGCCACCACCAGCGGAGGGCCAGTTGTACCCCCTGCTAAGGACATACACTCACCAGAGCCTACAGAAGCACGGCCCATATCAGTAGATTATAAGACTTACTTAAGACCTATAGACGCAATGCTGGCCCAGATTGGTCAGAAAGCATGCAGCTATATGATTACATTCAGAGCTACACGCCCTCGCAGAACTCTATTTGGAGGACATGCATCAGTATACTGTGTGCAAAGTGTACTTATTCGTAATATTTCTTTAACAAAATTATCTCCTGTGCTGTATCATTTCACAAAGAGTTAACTTACCGCATCAAATACTGTAGTAGCTACTGTGCACGTGAACTGGAACATTATTAAGTTACTGCATTTCTCTGTGAAAAGGGTATAATCGCAGCAATGAAGAATTCCAGTTAAATAACTAGCAAAGTATTATACATAATAACACTGTTAGTCGGCATTCGTTGCCGGAAATGATATTGAAAATATACTCTGTGGCACAAATACAAAATGGCTTGTCAAGATAAATGGATAGCCAGCATTTACAGCATAACTTATGCGAATAATAAAGTACTCTTGTGGTACGAATGGTTTTATAGTGCAGCATTGTCCTGTGATGCAGTACTATTTTTGAAATGTCCAGTTGGTAGGTGGGTTACAGTCGGTATCTTAGCACCAGAATGCTAACTTGCGAACCAGGAAGCGCATTTGAGAGACTGCTGGTCTTCTCAAATCACCACAAAATACCAAAAAACTGCTGTACGAAAGGACGGACCCGTCAACAGCGTCTTCTTCGAACAGGCTGCCAAACAACGCAGGAGGACTCCGACCCCAGCACATTGTAGGCCTGATTATTATTAGCGGACCCCTATTCACCACCTAATCTAATTCAAAGCAGAACGTGATGCAGGCTCTATAATGACCGTTTATGAGCGACGCGATGCGACACTCCAACAACAATAATATCGAAAATATTAATATTATTATCTCATCGCTATTTGTGGCTGACAGTATATAGTGCATCTTTATATTGGACTAGAAATAAGATAACAGTTTCCTGTATTTAATATGCAACATATTGTGACATTCGACCAGTAAAACCTGCGTATGACGGATGACGTCAACAGTGCATATTACTCAAATTTGCATCCTGAATTAATAATAACAATATTCATGTGAGAAAATATAAGAGGAACATACGTAGAATAAGGCATCGCCCTGCTCCTCATCTCTGCATGCCATGGAGGATTCCATGAATTCCATGAAGTAATCGGATCCTGATGAAATCCGTGGCGATACCCTCTATACAGTAATGTAACTCACGCCTGTTACACTCTCACCCACAACAGAGCTGGACCAGTAGTTGGCCATGTGAATATTTAGTGGACAATGAACTGGGGGATAATATACGAGTACATACATCATGACCTTACCGCACAGTTCATTGTGAACATTAATCCTTAATAATCATTAAAGCACAAAGTTTGTTGATATAATATATTATGCCTATCTTAGGTTAGAGGCCTCCTACACAGCTCCTTTGACTGAGAAACCTGCGCGTTGTTGTTGTTGTCGTTGTTGTTGTTGTTGTTGTTGTATTGGTAATAGTGGTGTTACGTAAGGGCGACACCCGGTGGCCGAGTGGTTAGCGCCGCAGCCTTCCACCTCTAAGGTCCCGAGTTCGATCCCCGGGTCGGACGGAGGATACTTATGTGGATAGAGTTTCGATGGGTTCTCTCCGTGTTCGCGTGGGTTTTCTCGGGGTTCTCCCGTTTCCTCCCACTATCAAAATCCATCACATTACAGGCAAATGATTAAAGTCGGTTATTCAAAAGATGATCCCCTATAAGAGACCCAATGGGCCTATCACGGGGTATCCATTATTATATAGTGGTGTTACGTACACAGATACTTTCGATTATTGATGCTCAGTGTTACCCACAATGGCCTCCATAAATGATTATGCTATCAGCCTAACTTTACCGCTATATTATATCGTCTGTTTGCAACTGCTCCATGGTATTCCGCCTCGCGGAAGTTGTGCATCTCTGACGTAATCACTTGTACTTATACTTCGCATGACCCAATGGCATTAACATATGCCGGTATGCATATAGGTTTTGGAAGAAGGCGCCTCTATTGCTCCATACATTTATGTTAGACTCCCAACACCCCGAACTTGGTTGGGATCCCTCAACTTTCGAATAATAACACCATAAATTGATTGCATATTTCGACAATTACAGTTGTAGTCTACTATACGTAATATTACTCAATTGGGACAAAATGGTATATATGTTCTGTTTGCTGGATGGGATAAGGAGCCGAAGCAAAGTTCTAAGGGGGGTGTATTTGGTTGATGGGACAGATCCATTCCATCACTGTCACTATTGGCCTTTCTTGTTCTATTTACCCCCCCAAAAAAGGCAATCCCGACTTGGACGACCCTGTCGGTTGGCGAATCTATACCGCCGCCATAACCTCTCTGGATTGTTGGGAGAAACACACTAGCCCTCTATACACCACCACGGCAAGGTGATGCAGGTACCGTACCATCAGCCACATCATCGAAAGTGTTCATCATAAAGTGGGATAGGTGTTTCTGCCTGGAGTCTCGCAGGTATATACCCGTACTCACATCGTTCAGATGATGTGAGTATACTACCGGTATGTCAGTTTTTGTTTTATTTTTGCAGCATGTGTACGAACTGCTGCGTCTGAGTCCAGAAAAGTTAGCCGATCGTCTGACATTGAAGTTGGTTTGGAGCATGATGCGTATATTTTTATCCGATGTTTTATAATAAGGTACACAAACTTGCATAACAACAACAACTCAAAACACACTGCATGCAGGCTTCCCATCCTATTCAGGCTGCAAACCTGGGAGGCCATTGGTTGCCACATCGCGAATGAGAAGGAACACCTGACTCACTCAGCATGCATCACCTCAGCTGACGAAGACGCTGCCAGCACTAAACCACTTCTATAATATTATATAGTTTCTCCATCATCTTGTCTTGCAACACACCAGCCTCAATTTTATCTCTACAACATATCCTACTATATAATTATGTGGAGTTACGTTCTTCATATTTTGCAACCCTTTTGCTCCGCCACGCTTTAGGAGTTGCCTATTTGCAGAAAGCATCGTTTGAGATCGTCTCTCTCTGCCCGATGAATGGCCGATGACGTGTTGGAAATATTTAATAAACTCCGAATCGCACTGGGATAAGTTTTATACTGTAGCCTACATACACCGCAATAAATGCGGCCACATGCCGTAATGGCACTCTACTTGACTCAAAAAATATTGTTTCAGCCGTTGGGATTACCAATTGAAGGAGGAGGCTGCACACATCAAGTAAGATAGGCTATCATAATATTGTGTGTTGGCCTAAATGATGAGATAATATTTCATACTGCTCCAAGAAGGCACCTTCATACATTTCTGTATAACGGGTTATTAGGAGACACAAGTCATCCATAATAATGGCCAAGAAATGACATATTCAATGAACTATATAATAACGTACGTATATGTTGGTATGTACAGTTGTAATGAAAACTACGCACGATCAGTTTATACTACTTATGCAATATATTGTATTATGTTTAATAATTGTTATGTAACTTATAATCAATATGTATATCATTATAATTATCCGTTGCATATTGTCTGACATAGTTAGACTATTTGCATCCCTCTGATGCCCGTCGGCTACTTGTGTGCTATAAGTACGAAAAATCTATGGTTCAAACATGATGTCAAAAATGTCCACCAGTATTTTATTACGAAGGCATCATGTGGGAGCTGAGAGACTCTTACAAAGCCTTGTTATTTATCCCAAGAGATGGAAATTGAGGCAGCTGAGTTCCGTCCCTTTTCCCTCTCAGAAGCAAGCGATGATTACAGCATTTGAGTCATATATACAGGCTTAATTATTTAACATGATTTTTAAAAATCAAGCTCGTTTCCACCACCAAGGAAGAGAGACAATATTATGCTTGCAAAAGAAGTCAATGGAACTCCAGAGATCCAGTTTCTCCTCTCCAGAGCACAACACTTGGATTTGCGGCAGAGGAGGCGACGACGCCGAGGACGACGACGCGAGACGAGGACGACGCGACGCGACGGAGCCACTCAGCAAGGTTACATCCTCTGCAGCCTCAAACGAGAGGAGTTCGTTGTAATATCACATGGGATCCGTATATACCATCAGATTCTAATTATTTTCGTATCTCTGGAAATAATTATGCGAAACCTCATCATATATTATGTGAACCCAGTTTCATGTTTGGCGTGGAAATTCAGCTTACTACATCTTGCACACGGTCATTTCCGCCATACTTAAAGATAAATGGCAATCAGAATCTGCATGATGTATAGCCAAATAAGCCGACTTTTTTTTGTAGTACACGCGGTACAAACATCCTATTGCAGTAGAGAATTGCAGGGCATTGGTCTGTCTCATGGATCACTGCTTGGGACTGTCTTTCCTGGTCAGTTCGATTAAAGCTCAACACTCCGGACGAATCAGCTCATTTACAATATTTTATTAACATTGGTATTATAGACAATGCATTACCCCATTCGTTCAATATTACATGCAGACAGTAAGGTTTATTATTTGATTCTACTAGGAGCGATAATGATGCTTAAATTGTTGCAATTGTTGCAAATGTGTCTCTGTGTCTCGTTTCAGGAGCTTGCGGTCACAGAACCACAATCGTCTCGGACATGTTGTCATAAGACACGTATCCCGAGACGAGCACCTTAATCGGGTTTCCGGCTGTGCTTACTATCTTGCAAAAAGTATTAATTAGCAAATATCTAATCATAATGGCACACTACTATACCACATAAAGGCACATCGTAGAGTAGGGCCTATACAATTTGGGTGCGTGAAACAGAAAATGTATTTACTTATTAGTCATATTATAATGTCTTAGCTATACACACGTTGGACACACCTATATGATCTCCTCACAGACTGGCTCTGATTTCAAATGGTGAAACTCGTCCCAACACAACTGGAAATTCCAAGTCAAAATTTCAGTATATAATATACCTATATACACTATAATGTAGTTAGGCATATAGTCTTAAATCTGACTGCCATCATCATGCTACGACAAAATAATTACAACTTGAGCTAAAACCACTTAACGAGTGTTATCATTCCTCGGACAACTTATGCTAGTAGACGTCAGCTGTGGAATACTATTGGTGTAAATTATTCCATGAAGTTACTTTCTACTTTAATGGTGTTTATACACTTCAAGTCAGTGAGAAGTGAAGACTGTACCAACATTGGCTGATGCGAGACAGTTTGGCGTATAACTTGCATGTGTGTGTAGGGACCTAAAAATAGTGGGACAGCTTCTTCCATGGGAGACGTGCCAGACATATGCATTATAGGGCCATCAACTACTCGTAAAGGACACTTTGAAGACCAAAGCACCGGTACATTATTATTTTTGTAACAGCGAAACAAACAGAGTAATGGAATGGACTCTATCAAAATACAGTACTAGTTTAGCCATCCCTGCCACTGCACAGATATTCCAGAACAAACATTTTTCCCTGCCACAATGTCTGCATGTTGTCGGCAACTGAAATTAACTATATGGGATACAACATATAGACGTATTTGAAAAAAAAACAAGTGGAGGAATATCCGGTGATCAGTGCCAGATGAAAATAATTATGCATGGTGAGAAGGTTCGGGCCCTCAATTATTACATCATCTTGGAACTCACTGGGAAACCATTCATTAAGGCCCCTAGTCTAGTGACCCAGGGTAAGCTTGCCCGGGGGCAATCACCACGGCAGCATATGTAAAAGGATAGCAGTAAACAACCAGTTACCCCAGGGGGCAAGCTACCCCGGGTCACCAGACTATATACCTAAATCGACATTGTACGTACAGGTGAGATAATTTTCTCTAATTCTACAGGTCAGAAGAAGGACTTGAAGAAGGGAAAGGGAAGAAAGTTTTGTATTTTTTTCACCTGGGAAGAAACAATAATGCAAATTGATGGACGTGAGACAAATGTTGCTTCCCACGCACACCGGTGCTGTTGTGGAAATTATTGGTTGCTGGAGTAAACAATCTGGACCGGCTTTCCTTATCATCATCATCATCATCATCATCATCATCATCATTATTATTATTATTATTATTATTATTATTATAATTATTATTATTATTATTACATTGAAGCTCCAGGGTAATACACGTATATCCTTCAAGAGACACATACCAACTGGAACAATATTACAATTTGTTTGAATCAATAATATTTTCCGTGCATTTTGCACTATACTAATAAGACATAATCTCAACACTATAGTGACTTACTGTAAATTATTATCTAGAGGTGAATCCCGCCAAAGTGTATGTACTGCTCTGTACATTCCATCTTGATGAAGGCAAAAATAACGTCAGCCGTATGGATAACGGTATAGCGAAGTACTGTATAATTATTATTTCTCATTTCTCGAAGTAAAGCATGCTGCGATTCAGGTGATTAGGGCAGCCTATATAATATATTCTTGGACGAACAACATATAATATGCAGTCCAGTTGAACTTGTGGACTCTCAGGCATAATCACTTCTACATACCCACGAATAATAATCGGAGTGTATATTATATGATATGGTGTAGTGAAGATGAAGCAACCAGGATCGCATTATTGCGACTGTAATTCGGGCTTAGACCCGCTTACATTTACCAAGTAGGCTACGCATCATGGGAGCGACAACGCCAGCAAGATATTGCATTGACTAAAACAGTATATCCAACCAAATACCAGTAAGGTTTTGCTCTGGTATAATCAGTCCAGGATGCGTGGTGCAGCAGGCAAGCGCCATTATATGCAGCTTAATTATGCGGGCACGGAACAAACTGAGCTTCTAAGAAACAATTTCATTGGGGTTCATAATATTAGTGGTCTCTGATGTAGTGTAATAAGACTAATAACTGGACGCAGAACTATGACAATGTGCTTCTCATTGTCACTGATCGACAAAAATACAGTACATTCTCTTATTTTCCACTGTGAATATAAGTTGTCGGTGAAATGCGTTTGGGTGTGATGTCCATGCCCTTGTTATCTCAACTGGCCCAAGTGCACCATTGGAAATGCAACAGGAAGCTTTCGACAAACCAGTAAAACGCCGGCTATGGTAACGTCAACAAAACATCTCTCATGACAACGATGAGCTCTCGAACCTCGCTCTCCAGAGCCTTACAAAGCATTGCTGGCATCGTGCTGAGAAGAACTTGACAGGACTAGAACTGACTCTACAAACCGTGGTAACCAGCAGAGTACAAAAGTTATGCTGTATCAAAGGTTAAAGGAGCTAAATTAATACCATCTGAAGCCGCCTTCAATAACGTGACACCTCCGTACTTGAAGTCTGTTTATATATCCTTAACTGAATGGGTGTGCAGCACGACATTGCCGGATCAGGCCGACGGAATGTCTAATACCTGCTGGGTTTAATTTCACCAACTCAAGATCCCATATTTTAACCAACATCCGATGCCAAAAGTGCCTTAAAACAAATCATGAGCATGACTGCTTATTATATATACATAAAGGTGGGAATATTTGGGTCCACTTGCAACAATATACCGTATGTAATACATAAGGAAGTAAGCCTCCAGTTATCTTCTCTTCAGCGACCATTGCGTCAATAACATCTGGCGTCTGCCAAGACAACTGCAGTGCAAAGCCATACGAATCCATACTTAATCAGAGAGGAATGGAGCTATAATGTAAAGCACAGCAGGAATTGTGTGCAAATTATCATGATAATTATGTGTGACCGAAAAAAATCATCGCCTCTGGCCGAGCAAATACCGAATATAAAGTAGCCTAATATATATGTTGTGTAACTTACTCACTGTGCGTGCATGTCGAATTTATTCAAAGAGAGATCATCCGCATGCACATAGATCCTCACGGTTTACCAGATCCACGGCCCAACATAGTTCCAAAGTTCAAAGTAAAACAACAGCGGTTGCCTGTAGCAACTGCGCAACAATATCGCTGTCATGTTTACATTATACATTTATTATTATAGTAGGCCTATATCCAATGTGTCCAACCTCATAACAATAACTCACCGTTGTCTCATTTTTGTTTACCTTCCGAACACTGAAAAGCATATGCACAGAGTTTTGTCGATACACGACGTAAAATAGGCCCACATATATTTCCGGAACTACAGTGCTGCGTACTGTAATGATTCCGTGTATACAAAATCCTAAATAACCAGCCCGTAAACCCGCAATAGAGCAGCACCGAGCTACGACCAATCATCATAAAAATTTCAATTTACAAACATTAGTAGACGATCTGTGATCCATTCCATTTGCATCGAGGGGAAACCATATGAGTGAATCCTCATTCATTGAGTACGTGTTAACTTCATGATAAAGGCAAGTAGTGTTTGAAAATGCCAATGCAGAGCAAGCCAACCATGAACTGTATAATTATTAAGCAAAAATAACGTACGTTCCTTTGCCTCGCTATTTGCATAAAGAATGCCCCCATTATACTCCACCAATTTCTGGCTTAGAAATAATTCTGCTGACACGCACTTACCACACAACAAACATGGTTGCAGTGTTGTTAGAGAAGTGTTGATACGCAATGTTTCTTTTTAACAGAACTTTGTGGGCCGTCTGAAAAACACATCCTTCCTCGAACCACCTTCGTTCCGGAATGCCACTAACAGGCCTAAATAAAAACCTAAACAAACAACAGGTCGCCTAACAACCGGTTGCCATTACCAACGGTAGTCGTGGAGAGCATTTTATTTAATTTATTGTTGTTCTTATATTGGTTTGTCATCAGTGATGTTCTCAACATGTTCTTCACTCACTGTCCAGTAGGGTGTAGCGTCACTGGACGAATTTTATCGGATCAAAAGGCACATTTCAGGTTTTGATAAGTGGACCTCCCAAACTTCAAATATGAAAATAATTTTTTTTCCGACAAGTGTAACACCTCCTTTTTTGACCTTGAAAATTGTTAAAATGCCCACCTTAGACCAATGAATGCTTACCAGCGACATAGTTGCGGACATATTGGTAAATGCATGACATAGGGAATCGCAGCTATGTCTCCTCTACTCCTAATTTGGTTGACAGGAAACCAACCCCCCGCCAGTTCCGCACAAGGCGATGCTCGTTTCCCAACTCCTCCCATTCTCGTCAGTAAAGAAGCACTACTCCAGCTACTCCCAAATAAGAAAGGGTCGCAGAGTTTGTCGAGACCTCTGGGGACTTGAGTTCGAGTCCCGGCTAGGACTAAGTTTGCCTATATGAGCGTCATTGAGCGAATGTTACGCTTATCTTCTAAAGTCAAATATGAAAGGAAATTTTTTGGATAAGTGCGAAATTTCATGCGAAAATCCTTTAAATAGCCATTTGCCCAAAAATTTATGTTGCAGTCACCCAGATATGAAAGATTTTTTAAAATTGTTTAATCAATATTTTATTTTTGCAATAAGCACATACACTGTCATACACTGCTATACATAAGTACAGAGTGCAGTTTATTTAGGAAATAGTGCATTAAAGTCTTTTCTTACTTCTGAATGAAGGCATAAAGTCACGGGATTTACATACTGACCTAATATAGCCATCTCTTGCCTCCTTTCCGTAAACTGCCTCGGATGCTTCAGGACCACCTTCACGCATCTTTCCACTGCTTGAGAGTGACATGGTATCGTTACGACACGGGGTTCCTCAATTATCCTCTCAAGCTTTTCGATGGAGAACTGCATCATGAGTGGAGGTTCCGTCTTGCACTCTTCCACTGGTGGAAGGAGATCTTTCAAAATCTGAGATCTTTTCTGGACCTCTGGAGGGCCAAATTCTCTGGTTTGCTGTTTGGGAAGTTGCCGAAAGGTCTTGATTACATCGACTGCCAATTTCCGGTTTTCATGGTCATCATCTGCAAGCATCGCTATAGTAACACATTTTCATGGTGAGCCCAATACGCGTTTATTTGGATAACACCCCATAAAATATCCTCGCTTGCCGGCGGCAATAGTGTTAGCAGCTTGATTTGGTGCAGAAAATGTTTCGGGTCATCTGTGAAGAGCTGCGTTTACTCACACAGTGCGTCGTGTGCCACTATGGACCCATGTGGTTCAGGATCAAACGTCACCCAAGATGTACAGATGGCCCGAAACATTTTCTGCACCAAATCAAGCTGCTAACACTATTGCCACCGGCAAGCGAGGATATTTTATGGGGTGTTATCCAAAGAAACGCGTATTGGGCTCACCATGAAAATGTGTTACTAGTGTGAACGTATTCATTTTTGGTCCTCCCACCAACTCTATTTTTTGTTCTGTTAAATGCATCCCCCCATATGTACATAAGCAAACTCCCATCATACCT
>KZ538033.1:105193-151729 GCA_000934665.2 Catajapyx aquilonaris | reverse complement strand
ACCAAACAGAATTGCTCCATATTGATACCCAATCGAATTGATCAATTTGCACCCAGTTGGTTAACCTGGACCTGCCAACCACCAGGTCTCATTATGACCTTATACGGTTTTATTACTGTGCGAATTAAATAAATAAATAAATATTTAGTAAGAGGTTACCCACAGTGTTCTCGCCAGTTGCTTCTCTTTAAGCTCGTTTCTGGAGTGAACACACTCTCTCGACTCTTGGCCAGTACACCACCCTGTATACCCATAACGACTGAACGCATAACTCGGAGTGCGCTCTTTCATCACTGCACTACAACAGAAGACGAAAAAAAAAACACACTCGCGAATAGAAAACACTGAAAGCCCTTTATGTCCTTCAGGCAGCGCATCACCCAGCCATATTCCCAAAACTGCAATGCACATGCAAGGGAAGAAATGGGGTACTTGTCATGTTGGAAAAAGGAAGTGTATCCAAATGATGCAGCGAGGGTGACCAGTACCCCCCTCCCCTCCCAGACTCATCCCCTCCAGAGAAAGAAAAGGAGGCAAGAGGCAGTTATGGCCCCATTATTTGAAGAGACGTGGAAGGAAATGAAGGCGCAGTCGTAAAGCAAGATACGTCCACCGAGGGTTTGAGAGAAAAAGAAAAGGAAGTGGACCGCAGCGGCAGCGTGGCCACTGCGGGTTTTATGGTAGAAGTCGGGAGATGTAGGCATTAGGATTCGATCGACACAACACTCGAAAAGAAAGACGAAGAAGCAGAAGTCTTCACTGATGGGTTGTGCAGATTTTTTGAATCAAATTTTTATGTCTTCGGTTGAATAATCGTGAGCTAATGTCGATGGGTTAACCCTGTTGGTGCGGGGCCTTTTTAGAGAGAGTCAGGGGGATCCCAAGTTTTCCATTTGGAAAACTGCGACCGTTTGCGGTTGCATGGGCCAGACGGGAGTGGGGTCATTTTTACCCCCACCCCAGCTTCCCCATCCTACCCTCTTTTTCCCAGGGATTCAGCCTAATTACGTCCGCTATCATCCCCCCGCAACCCCCATCTTGTTTGGCATCTCATTTAACCCCACAGGAGCCCCATTTTCCCGCCTGCATCGTCGGTTCAAAGTGCCATGTGAGACCTACTCTTTTGGCTTGGGGAAAGGGACGGTTACATCCAACGACGTGTTCAGGACCGGGTCTTACCTGAATGTCACATTTGCTCAAAATGGGGAAAAGGTGCTGGATGTGACCTGATTTTTTATATATATAAAAAGGACGTTACACAGTGCGCATATAAATTGCGCAGCTAGTTTTGGAAATACGTGACTCCTTGAAGATGGGACAGTTTTGGAAGCGGGACATTAGCAGAAACGGCTTGGAAACTGCTTATCCTGCTGTTTAGGCAACCCAAATGCATGGCTCGTCGTGTGGGTTGCATGAGGGCCAGGATGTGAGAAATGGCAATCAAGTGGCGTGGAAGAGATAAAAAATTGGACACTTTTTTTTTGCGCCCTACGGTCCCTTCGCTATCCCAACGAAAAATCCACTGTTCAGTATTCTGCTCTTTGGCGACCTGAATTCTCCGGGCAAAGTTTTCCGCATGCAGATCACGGCCTGTATTACGAACTGGCAAGCTTAGAAATGAATTACGGCTCAACATGTCCCATTTGACAATCTGATCTTCCCTTTTTTATATAGCATGGATGCCATGGAAGCTTGCACCAAACAATAACCGATTAATATGATTTTTCTGGGTGCCATTTTTTTTGCAGGCTCTGTTTAATTCCGCCAGCCTAACCATAGCACTAGCTGCCTTAATGGAAAATTAGAGTATGGCTCCGAATGTTCAGTGCAGTGCGGTTTTTTGAAAACTGGAGCGGTTGCGGGTTCATATTTTCCGAGCTTGATTCACTGCCAAGTTAAAATGCATGTCGCGTGGGAACTGCCGAGACCTTTTCGCAGCATTTTATATACCTCCCGCGCACCCCTCCAATTTGAGGGGGGGCCTGGAATGTGTGTGGACATTGCTGCAATCCAGATCTTATCCTTTAATACAGGTTTTAACTTGGTTTTATTGTCTGCCCTGAAATAAACCGGGCGATGCTGACTTGGCAGGGGGTGTTATTTACTTATCAGCACCAACTGGCGAGGAAAAGTTGTGTCCGCTTCTCTCATTGAGGGAGCTTGATGAATAGAAAATTTTCGAAGGGGGATATCCTCCCTTTGAAACGTAATGGACCTTTTGTTTTCAGCGGGATTAACGAACTTCATCGCCATGAAACTATATACATAAGGCGGAGGCTATATAAAATCTGAGCAAGGTTCCTACGGGGGATTTTACGGGATAATGGGGCGGAGATTCTGCAAGTGCTGCATAACAAGGGCCCTGAGATCTTTGCATCGAATAGGGAGGCGTAAGCTCTAGAGGCTCGTTTTCATTACATATCGACTATAGTACCGACAGTATACCGGGTGCGGTATGAGTAATGCGCCGAAGCAAGATTATTAAAAAAAATACATTACAATTTGCACCGATTTACACCGTTGATATCATATCAAATAGTCTTACATTCATGGCATGTTCAGTAAAGGGATTGATACGGAACTACTTTGAAATCACCATCATCTCGCAGCATCCTAGATTCACGTATATGTAACAAAGTGGAGAAGCGAAGGAAGGAGAAGAGGCGATTTGTAACCGGTCCTTTTTGGCGATTCCGAGCGCAGAATCCAATCTGCTCGCGGGCAGTTGGAACCCGAAACGTTCCTTCGAGTGGCTATCGCTACGTCTATTTCCGCGGATCACACGTCGAGAATGCAGATTTTCTGAGGTCAGACCCTTCCCCATGTCAAAATCAGGCTCTGAACTGGAAAAGGCAAGGATATTTTTTTCCCCCCAGATATTTTTTTTTTTGCATGGCCGATGCAGGAGACATATCTGGACCTTCCCTAACACGACCCATTTTTTGCGTTAACCGGCGCATTGTTTGCAACGGATCGTTAATTTTCAAGCATGGCGGGGTTTTGCTGTAAAAAAATAGCTCTCCCCGTCCCTTGGCAGTAGAGATTACCATTAATGAGCGTGTATCCGTCGATCGGGGAAATGAGGCTGTTCCTGTAGGTACGTGACTCCAGGGCGCGTTTTAGAATTTTATTTCTAAATGCCAATTGCAGCGGTTTTGCAAGGGTGAACTGGCAGACCGACATGACAGGTTGCAACAGATTATGCACCACCACTCTTTTTTACTGAAAAGCCCTTTGCTAGTTAATTATTCTGCACAAGATACTGATTCGCATTGATCCCTTGTTACGTTATAGGCGATGCTTACCGCGTAATTGTTTTACGCATGAGTCCGCGGGTACGGGGCAATGCACCTGCAACATTCGGTTGATCGCGGATTACACAGGAATAGCCGTTGATAAATCGAGCACTGATCCGCATTGCGTTCATAGAGAGGCATGAAGGGGAGGGGGGAACCAAATGGGATCTGAGTCAATTTGTGAGCAGTTTCTGACAATGCACGGCCCATCATGAAAGGAAGGATTATTGTTGACTGGCAGTAGGTCATGTCAAGTGCTACACTGAGCTGTGTAACTGTCGGATAAACAGATTCATCCTACCGCGGGTATATGGCTTGTACTGAATTTTTTTTAAAAAGTGTTGGCATACTTGGGGAGGAATAATTTTTTTGGAGGCTGAAGCAAGCACCGAATGAATGTTTAATGCAATTTGTCACACGAGTGTTCAGTAGTTAGTTCCAAATAGTGGGCCTATTCCGGAACCGGTTCTGTTTTGAGGGTCCTGTCGAACTTGTTGCGTTTCTGGTGCCATGCAACAAATAGTTTAGGACCTGGTATGACCCTGTTGTGCAAAAATCATTACCCACTCACGAACAGGCACATGTGCTAACTGATTTTGCATAATATTGACCCCTCCCTCCATGCGAATGGAAGCCTCTCAGATGCACTCCATATTGGATTTTTGCTCCAGTTTACATAGGGTATTCCTGAACTGGCAATGGGCGCGGTTTTTCTGGTTGGACCACTGCATGAGCATGCATTCAAGTCATTGTAAAACGGCCACGTAATGTTAGAGCCGCTGATTTACAGTCCATAAACCTCAGGTTGCGTTTTTTTCTCTCTTTCTCTCTCTCTCACACACACTGTTGTGAAATGTGAAGAAATAAAACATGTAAAAAGGGTACATGACTCACACATTCGCTTACATACCTGCAAAAATGGTAGTAATGATTTCTAAGTATACGCTGTATACGTTGCAAAGTGCGTGTTTCCGTAATTTTAAAGAAAATATTTATCATAATAATTATGCCCTTGCACAATTTATCCAACCTGCATGAAGCGAAGAAAGCAAATTCATAATACGCATTAGTGCTGCAACGCAGTAATTAAACACGCTGCATGTTAGCTTTCAATAGTGTAATATATTCGAATGGGTTAAGCTCCGTGACGAATAATTGTAACAACGGCTGCGTGAGTAAATGACACTGTACATTAGTTTTTTCCCCCCCACCCACGTCATTGTTGATGTTTCGCTACCATTATTAATTTTAATTCGTCCTGCGAAAACCACGGGCGCTAAAATGCGTAACAGTCTATTCAGCACTCGTATTATGTTAAATTGGCCATGAATCACCGGCTACACAGTGCACGTTGCTAACTTTGTCATTTGGCGCACAAAGTTTTAGTCTTCTATCCAAAGCATGCAAGTGAGACAAGTGTCACGTACGAGGTCGCGAGGTCAGCATTTAAAATTGTACACCATTTCAACGAGGTGTATTATTGACGCTTCCTGCTCCCCGCTCTATTTATCACACTGATGGGTGAAATAATTAACAGGGTTTTGTGAGCCGGGAGTGTCACATTAGAGGCGTGATTATGAAAAATGTCACGTGCGCACGAGGTGTCCATATCTCTCGGCAACCACGAGCGGGGCACATCCGTCACGGTCATTTTTGTGGCGTCTGGACATTATTAGTTGCTCCGGTGCATACAGAGCGTGTGTATGTGATGGCAACGTACAGGGTGCTCCACTGTTGCCGGTTTCGTAAAAATTGAGTAGAAAATATCAGATTAGTGAATGTGCTATGCTGCAATCGGCCCTTGACAGTAAGCAGTTACGTATATTAGTTGAAAATAGCCGCTCTTTTCATGTAGCAGTTACACCCCTAGAATATGGTTGAAAATAGCAGAATTTTTGTTTCTTGTTGGTTCACCCTGTATATGGGCATTGTGGAGAGAGGTGAAGGTGAGCTAACCCAATGTGAAAGGAGAGTTGGTCAGGTCAGGGGGAGGTTGGAATCGATATCCAATAGACATTCCGGGAATATTCAGAGGTGGAGAGGGTATGGGGGGTGGGGGGCTCGCATATTTCCTCAGGGTGGGGTGTAATTTATGGCTGGCTTACTGTGACAAGTGGCTTTCCGCATTTTTATTCGTGTCCTGTCGCCGAGCCTAAATGACAGGCTGCTGCTTCCCCTCCTCTCTTTCTCTTGCAGTGGGGGGGATATGATTTAGTGTGGGGTCATTCGTCTCAATTTAGGGACTTTTGCAAGGGTATGATTCTGGTGGCCAAAATTTTTCCACCATTTTCCACCGCGTGTGTTGGTGGAAAAATTCAGTGTCTGAAGACACTGTGCGTGTCTCACATTCGGAAAATTGCAACACTCTGGAGTTGGAAACTTTGTTTACGAGCATAGTAGGCACGTGTTGGCGCGTGTGTTAAGGGCATTCTTCATGCGTGTCTTCTGGAGCAAACTCTGAAGTTAAAGGGTCGTCGTCATCACGGAAAGGTTCAAGTTTCGTCTCACGAGAGAGTCCCGGGTCGAAAACTTTCATTTCTAACCCACCCACCCACAATGGCCCACCCCACACACCCACGTTTAGACTAGTGATGTCGTGTCGGGCCGGTTTTAATGGGTTTATGTGCGCTTCTGCGGAATTTCATGCCGCTTGGAGCAGTTGCGTTAATGCTGCGAGCGGATAATTACAGAGGCTGCTGATTTAGTGATCGGCGCAGTTCAAGAAAGTGATTAGTCAGGGAGAGAGAAAAAGAAAAAAAAATGTGGGTTGGATATCGACCATATTCTGTCCGAATGTTTTCTGCGCCAGAAGCACGTGAAATAATCTTCTCGTAGCAAATTTACGCATTCACTTATATTAGTAACAGCTATATTTTCAGGGCTTTAATAAATTCTGACAGAGGTTATGCCATTGTTTTCTGCGGTCCTTTCATGGCGAAATGTGGGTCATAACTATACGCAGAATTTTGGGAATCCTCGGGATTTCTTATCTTCTTGGAATGGGGCCGTGGGTTTTGTGCACAGGAAAAGCACGGTCTTAACAATTCAGTTAAGACGAAGGGGGGGGGGGNGGCCTTTATGCTCCAACAGTCTTGTCTGCAGATTTGAAAAGGCAGTCAGGCTCGGTGAAATGAACTGTGCATGTTATGATAAGAAAAGGAAGGGGGAAGTATATGTTAATGTGAGGAGGATAATGGTAATTTCTCTTTCATGCAGGGTTGAATGTATGTATATATAAAATAATATACAATGTAGAATATAGCCCACGGGTTTAGTCAGTTATTGACGTCATAAAGGCGTTGGTCTGCTGTGCATAGTTCCGGATCGAAGGACAAGCCGATCCTTATCCACCAGCACCAGTGATTGCCATTTTTACATCTAACTGCATACCAATTATCGTATGCATTGTTAATCAGCACCCTTTTTGAATGCTGCTAAAGGACTGTTGCTTGGCTACGTAATGAGGCTCAAGTCACCCTGATACATAAGGACCCTCGAAAAAATACATGTATCAAGGATTTGAATTCCGTCAATTTGCGAGGCCTTGTGCAGCCTAGGAAACAGTGTTGGTAGCAACCCGGGTCGATTCAGCAAAGTCGGGCCAAGTCGGCAGCAAGAGAAACCGTCATTTGCAAGATGGTTTACACAAAGTCGCGGAGTCATCAACGTTAATGAGCTTAAAGAAAATTATGCGACTAAGGGGTGTGTTATCTCAAGTGGGAGTGAAAAACAATGCGTTTCTCTCTCTTGTGACTAATGCTCCAAGAAGTTGGGAGGCGGAAACTCTTAGTTTGCAATCATCCTTCAAGTTTCCGTTTTTTTTAATTTTTAAAAAAGCCCCTGCCGTTTCATTATTATTATTCTCCGGTGTAATTGCTTCTCGCTATCGGACACATCCCGTGGAAATAATGTCTGCGCAGACGAACAATTATTCTGGATGAATTTTCTCAAATTGTTTCCCTCCAGAAGATATGCCCCGGATACAAAATACGCGTGGCGATTACGGGTGGAACAGGAGCTAATGGGTTACGTGTAGGAAAAGCGGAACCCTTTGCAAAGATTTTCTTCACAGTCTAATGCACCGAGGAGAAATTACCCGGATAAATGATTCTGATAAATACCCCCACCTAAAAGTTCGCCCCGCAAAATCTGCGGGTTTCTAACTGAAACAAGTAATATACGGATAAGCACTTCATTGCTTTTCAGAACTTCCAGTAATTATCCGGAAATTATATATGCGCGGTTATTCCAACAGATATGTCGTAATACACTATTTAGGGTTGGAAGGTAGTAATGTGCGTAATTGGGGCTCAATTACGCGCAATTCAGAGTTGAATTTATGTCCTTTCCTCTTTTCGACCTCGGTTGACTGCAGGGTCGTGCAGTTTCGCTTGTTTTGGTACGGGATCTCTTGAATCCGGGGCCGTATATCACAATTTGAGAATAATATCAGATGGGGGTCATATATCTCCGGAGAAGGTAGTGGATGGCTTCCGGCCGGTTCTACACCCAACACTGAGGCCCTCCAAATGCATTTTGGAGGTTCTGGCCCCGGACCTGTTTCCTGCTCGCAAACCGCCAGCATGTTTAATAATACGATGCGTGGGAAGCCGCAGGATAGGAGAGAAAAAAATATAGGAAAAAATAGAGAGAAAAAGAAAGGAGATGAAAAGGCTATGGGGCGATGTTGCACAGTATATAGTCAAGAATTAGGAGGATTTTCCGGTCTCCATCAAGTGACACTCGTATTTTCCGAGTTGATGCATTGTTGCAAAAATGTGAGGCTGGTAAACACGATGCTTTGGATTTGGATAATATGTTGAGATTATTCGGAGATCCTGCTTGCTTATTTTTCAACAATTTTTCAATATGCGCTGTACAGTACATTGTTTGCATACAAAATACATGTAGTAAAGGCGTATGTAGCCAAATTTTACTTCTGGTCGGCATGTTGCCAACTTGCCATTTATTTATTTGATTAACGAAAGTTTTAATTATGGCTTAAGGTCTAATAATATTACGGGCTTTGATTCATTACATGTACAATTTTGAGCCCGATGGAATGTCTCTCGACGTCATTCTTGCATATCAAAGGGCCGTAACAATGATTAAAAATTTGCTGCGTTCTTGGACATGCCTACATTCTGCCACATTAATACCCCTCCGAGGCTTAAATCCTACAGGGCCGTATTTATTATTTTAGCATCCATGTTCATAATACTATGCTTGTAGGCCGGACCACATACAACAGACCCAAAAAAAAGTGTTTAATTATGCACTGATGTAGCCGTTGTGTTCAGAAAANCCCCCCCCCCCCCCCAGCGTGTGGGCTATAGTTCTGTAAACTTTTAATTCAAATATATATTTTCTGACTTGTCCGCTTTAAAACAAAGGATATATAGATTGTTCCCCGAGAGTGCATAAAAATTTGGCACACGTTTCCACTTTTTTTTTAGTGTATGCGGCCCCATCTTGATTCCAGCAGCAACACCTCACCACGATAACCAACCCCAGTTCGGATTTGCAATGTCCGCTCCGCTGTAGCGCAAAGTGATTTGCGATCGATGTAAATTAATATGCGATTTGGAAGCATAAGCGACGTGGCTGGTTCGGAACAAGCGACAAAAAAAAATCAAACAATAACAACGGGTGCGGAAGAGGTTGATAGACACAGTGCAGAAAACAGCACGTGCCGTTTAAACTAATCAGACGAATATTGACACAGTTGGTTTCAAACTTTTTTTTGTGTGTTGCATCGGGTATTATGAGGATCGGAGTAAACAACAGTGTGTATGTATAACTAGAGCTGGAAAACGGTCATCGGAAACGGTCCCAGCGTAGCTCCGGTTTTATAAATTATGTATCAGGGACACACCGAGTCTCATCTTTTTCATTAAATGCCGGCTAAATGAAGCTGCTTGCGCAATAAATTAACATTTTGAGCAGGTCTGATTAGTTCATAACGGCGGTGCATTTTGGACACTGGCGACAAAAGAGAGGAGGGTGGGCGGGTATGACTGGAAGGGGGAGGGTGGGAGGGGGTTCATCTACTTCGTTAATTAAACAGGACCCTAGTGGCATCTCTTGTTTCTCGGCTCGGACCCATTGGGGAAGTGTAATTCTCCGGCTTCAATAAAACGGACATTTACTCCTGAAAGAGCGGCGAGGGTCTCTAAGTGGGACATTTCGCTGTCTAACAACGCTTGGAGCCGGTATGGCTACAACCTGTCGCTTCTTTTGGCCGGACAGTGAAACTGATCTCACATTTTAGAAACACCCTATGTGTGTACACATTATACGTTCGCACCTTTCACGTGCAAACATTAGGTGACCAAATCAATAATATTGTGAGCACACACTGCGTGCTTGTTGAGTGCTTTTGGCCAACACATGTCACTAGCAGTCACACAGTCTATACTGAACCCTGTTTTAGACGGTTTCGTCACAGTTCGCCCGATGCAAACTTACCCGACGAATATTCGCCCGATGCCATGAGGAGGAAATGCAAATTTAGACAGTTACGTACATTGGCTCGATTTTTGAGAAGTTGTCCACAGAATTGATGTGAAACGTTTGATGATAATCGATTGTTCTGTCCCTAATTCGGATGCGATCTGGTCATTTCGTGGCCAGCTTCCGATCCGGGTTGGAAGGTTAATGCCTTGCTAAGCAGATTCGCATCCGGTGGTGTGTGCATTGTTTTTTAGCTTTGCGGGTACACGTGGTCCCCCGTATTATGACAGTGAGCGATCTAGGCTAGTCCATTGATGGGAGTTAGCCACCATTTTTGCCTCCCGGAACCTCTTTTCCAGCCGCCGACTCTTTCCGCACTGATAGTGGGCTTTGTCCAGGTTTCAGCCCGGATTAGTTCGCTTTGACAGTGAAACCTGCTGTGATCATTTGGCCCCGACCATAGATGCAGCTATTCAGTTGGAAACATCATTAGTGACGTCAGAAGTGCGGTGGTTGGGTGCTGGGAACACCATTGTGGTCGATATATTTTTTGGTGAGGCGAATCCGGATACGACCCGTTTTTTCCCCTTGTTTTCAATAGAAAGACCCGACCCAAAACCCTCGGGTCTTTCAGGGTTAACGTGGACGCCTGGGGAATTAATTTTCGTGTTTGCCCCGCAATTTTCCAGTGCCTGTGCCAATGAAAGCTGTCAATCTGCCCTCCCCTATAACCCACCCCTCCCACGCAAAAAAAAGTCATAATTACAGTCGAAGCTTGGGCGACGCGCACAAACAATTTGCATAAAGTAGTTAATCAAGATTTCTCTCCCAGTTTGAATAAAACAAGAGGTAATGTCGAACCATATGCGACGTAGAGGGAGCCAATTGATTGTTGTTTTTTTGGAATACAAATAAATTTTTGGGGGATACATGCGTGTAGGAACATATTAAAATTCCGCTGTTCCCCCCAGATGAATGCTCTGGATATTAATGGATTAACGTAGCGGCCTCTCGTGGGTAAACACAGTGGCAGGAAGGGAAACACGTCACTCACTGTTAATGTTGCCGTTTTAAATAAAACAAGGTGTTTCGATTCTAGTATGCTGGGCTCTATAGTGAGCGTCCAACACCGATGGGTGATGACTATTGGAATCCGTTGTGTCAATAATAGTGCTAGGCAGCTAAACAAATTTTTATTTAGGAAAATCCTGGAATTTGTGTGGGATTTCATTTCCGGACAGTCCGAGCCATTCGAGCTTGATTACCGGAGAGTCTCTCGAAAAAAAAGACCTATATACCCAAACCTAGGAAGGCCTTAGAGGGTTGCTGACGGATTCCGGGAAAAGCGCCTGCCTCGTTTACCCAAATTCTGCCACCCGGATTAAATTCGATTGATGTCCTCGGGCTTGGTTCATTGGCTCTATCACCCCGCTCTTTCCTTCTATTTAACCCCCTCTCCTGATGCTGTATAGGTTTAGACCAATCATTGAACAAGGTGACTTGTTACGTGCAGGACATGTTGCGGTCCTTGTGAGGTAATGCTCAGGGGGTATTGATCCCGAGGAATTCTTTTCTTGTATGTGTACATTGAGTTGGAATGTTGTAGTGCTGTTAGACTACACCTAGAAACTTCATTACACCAATGAGCAAATTTCATGCATATGTGGATAAATCAAAAAAGTAGTTTCTGGTACAAAATTATTTTTTGACGAGTTGTTGTGGGAAGCAAACTGGATTGGGTAACAATTTTATACCAATTTGTGTGGTGTATGCATACTAATTTGTTACCAGCAGGATTAAATTTTGATCTACCGTACTTTATCAACAAAGTTTTGGCCAAATATATGAGGTGAAACTCCCTGTCAGTGGAAAAAAACGAGTAAAAAGTTAAGAGTTCTGATGATTGTTATGCGCCAGGGAACTTTTGACAGATTTTTTGGGCAGATATTACAAACTAATATGTCTGTGTAACAAGTGAGTTTTATTCAGTTATTCATTGTTGTACTGATGGTGGTCGAATAAGTTGTGGATTGTGTGTCCACTCAGTCTAGATAAGCAACAATGTGGCTGATTATTGCTTCCAACACAGTATAGTTTTTGGTCGAACAATATATTAAACACTTGGTCAGTTAATTGACATGCATGTTTAATACACTATTATTCATCATGTCATGCCGTATAATTATGCATTTTTTGTTATCCAGGATCTATTTTACATTAACATCAGAATCCACCTCCAGTGCCAGTACTTTTTATAAATCCGTTACATATTTAGCAGGGATTCGGAGCAATGTTTCTGAAAATATAGCCAGCTATTGAGGCTGAGACGCGTTGATAAAGTCAAGGGCCTGCGTTTTGGAAACTGACGGCAGCGGGGGATAATGTCTCGCCGTCTTCATCCTGGAGGAAAACAAAATCTCCGTAGAATTTTAATTGATTAAACTGCGTTTTTCCTGGAGCAACAGCGATACGGGAAGTAGGCATTACTGACTTTTTAGATAATTGCGGGAAAACAGAAGATGCTGACTTCTCCTCCCCATGCCAAAATGAATTATTAGCTTCGTCAGTCTTTTTTTCCTTTAGAAAACTCTATGGCTTGGAGATTCGAGCTTATTATTCTGACAATGTAAGTAGGGTTAATTAATTAGAGATAATGAGTTGAAGGAGTTGGAAACTTCTTTACTTTTCCCCTGGTATAAGAGTATCAAGCCTAACGAAAATTGAATCACGTTTGATTGTTGCATTTGCAATTAGTTCTTCACGGAAAAGTCTCTTAATTTGGCCATATCAGGAAGGTTATTAACGCAGCTTGTAGCAGCGATCCGATTGAACGGGACTCATAACATAGTGAAATTTGCGCAATCCGATTAAATGTTTTGTTCAAATGCTGAAAAATGAACAGTATTTGTTATGCTAGGCTTTACAACCTAGTGTATAATTAGGTATTTGTGATATTCAGCACAATGATACGTACAGTACAATATTAGACAATAGTACCAGCGAGGAGAGGAGCTTTAATGGGGTCCTAGCCTTGGCCTGGGATTTGGGTAATTTTTGCACGAATAGCTCAACCATACATATAAACACTCTTTTCACCACTTTTCTGCACCAGAATGTCATTCCTCGATAAATTATAGGGGGTTTAAAAGTCACTTGCAAATTGGCGAGAAAAACGGGGGCGTGGCCTCTGACCCAAGTGACGTCAGAGGGCAATACGATACCGTATAATGATTAGGAACATAGATCGATCATAGCTCGAAAGCTAATATACATTACTTCAAACAAAAAACACCAAAATCCATTTAAAAATAAGGACGATTTTTTACACGGGTTTGCGAAATGTAGGCTAGGACCCCATTATAAACACACAATTTTCATGTACGATGTGGCGTTATTGACTTGAGTCGCGTTTCAGATTGCCGTGTTGAATTATCTCCGCCGTTTCAAGCAATTGTATGGTTTCGGCAATTAGAGCGATGTATTCCGAGTCTGCTTGCGAATCACTACAGCACGAAAGTAGCAAACCAAGAGTCGAATTGCCACATCAAAGACATTTTCTTCAGTGTGCAAGCAGGTAGCAAAACGATATATAAATTCCATCCCGTAGCCCCAAGAATGAGGAAGTAGAGAGTCGTCGAGAGGGAGAGGGCGAGGGAATTCCCCAATATCTCCGGGTTGGTAACCGCCAGAGAAATCCTTCTCTCCCTCTGTGTATGTATGTTTAGTATACCAGCATCCGAGGATCCACAAACCATTTTATATATCACCCGAGCCAGTCAGCCGACCGTAAAATAGTCTGCTTGTTCTCGTTACTTTTACCCCCATCCTAGTTGAGAGATACACAACATAGGACGAATAGAAGCGTAAAAAAAAGGTAGAGCTCGGAGCCAATGTTGGTGGCTAGTTTTTTTTAGGACTAGGTCTGGTGGTTCTGGCAAAGGTACAAGCCATCGGTGCGTATTCCCCATGTCGTCGAGTCACGGAGCTGGAGAGGTTAGCTGGGGGGTTTCTGCTGTGACGTTCGGTGTGTCCCAGATAGCAGGGGAAACGAGCAGCCCTTATTAGGGCGTACTTTGTACCCAAATCTGGTAACGTATTCACCACCAAATGCAATTAACAAAATTAGAGAAGGGAAAAGCTGGACCAAGATTTTTTCGTTTTTGTGCGGCGCTAACCGGGCGGAAGCGGAAGCTCGTTTTCGGTTTAATAAATTTCGGCTGGAGCTATAGGCATTTGGGGTATTGCTTTGTGTAAGTAACGGCCGTGTCTGAGGTATGGAATGTTTCAGTGATGGGGGTAGGTAATTAAATTGCGTTATTGGAAATAGAAGCGGTCGGTTTCGCCGCCTTAATCTTTTACAGAGTTTCCGCTTTTTCAATAAAATTTTTTGCAAAAAAAAAAAAGCTGCAATGCGCCGGATTAAAATTTTAATTTGTACCAGTTTTGCCGCGCCTGTCCTGGCCCCGCCTTTTCAGCGAGCATAAATTGCGATTCATTGCCAGTTGACATCAGCGAGCTTTTCTTTGTCTATTAAAAGCGAGCGCGGGAAAAGCTCCCAAGTCGTCGCCTGAAAATGAGATGTCTTGCCACACTTGCGATTAGACGCGGAATTTCTCTTTCCACTTGGCACGATTTGATGCAGCAAAGTAAGAAAATTAGTATTCCGTAAGTTCCGTGCGCATGTCTTATGCATAATGCGATTTTGGGAGACGTTAACCCGAGAAGTGGGTCATAATGGAGGTTAACAGAAAAGCGGGTATGGCGACACTGTTGTAAAGTGGTAATGTTCCTCCACATATATAATATCCCACACACTCTCCAGATGGCGGCGTGCAGGCCTGCAAAAATTTATTTGCACTCTGGCCCATTCCCGATTGGCAAAAATTAGAGCTCGGTAAAGGAAAAGGCGGCGACATTTTCCATTAATTCTGGAGAACTGCAGTGGCGAAACTGCAGAGCAATTTTCTTTACAGGGTTTCCACTTCTACACCACATGAACTTTTGCAGATTCTCTGGGCGATGGGTGTAGGTGTTCCATAATAATTATTCAGACAAACTATAGGATTTATCTAGATCGTTATGAAACACCCTGTACAGTCGGCATCGAATGACTGGACCCATTTCGCTTGGTTTTACAGCCCAGAGTTATTCGTCATTAACCCCCAGGCTGGTCCTAACCTCCCCTGTGTGCGTATCCGGAAAACTTTTCGCAAATTTCTGCCCGACATTAGGCACATAATTCAATGCCGGATTTTATAGTGAGTAATATTAACAACAGCGAACAGTAATTACCGGGCCATGTGATTTACGGCTCGTCGCTAAACTGCTGGGGACTATATCGCTGCGACTGTCCGGGGCTATTCAACCCTCACTTCTCTTGGGGTGTTTGCATTCAGGCAGCAGAAAGTCGAGAATGTGGCCTTTACAGGATGATTTACAGGATCCTTCCCCCTGCTGTGAGATATTTCAACATTTATATATAACATGGGATTCCGTGTGGATTCGGGCAGATAACAGTTCCTGCAAGAAGTTATTCCAGAAAGCATCTAGAGGCTACCATAATATTAGCAAAAAGTGTGAAGCATCTTGCTTGTGATGAAGTACCTTCAGGTATTTGATTTAAATTTATTTATTTTTTGTTCTAGAATTTAGCTAAATGGGATCTTTTGATGATGAATAGCCCCCATGTAGGTTGATGAAATTGAATTTACTGTGAGGGTACTTTTATGTTCATTGATTATTGAATCCAGTTCCGTTAATAGGGATGACTTGAATATTAAAATGGACACATTATGTTAAACTCATAATTCAAATGACTCGTGCCATCACATTGATGGTGACGGCATACTTCAGCATGATCCAATAATGCAAATATTAAATATTAATCACACATATTCTTACATTCATTTGGCATGTGTTTTTTAAAGCACGTGAATATTTTGGCGTGCAGAAAATTATTGCCTTGAGTTGTCCTCCAGCTATTTAGCACCATGATATTGCAGAAGCAGCTGCATTGCCATGTAATTCTCCGACAGTCCGAGTGATTACACTTATTTTGCATGCAAGATTTTACGTCTCCGGAATTTCTAAGCAGCCGACCCCCCCCCCCCCCNCGACCCAAGTTTGCGAAGGCAGCTCGGGGAAATCTTAGACGGAATACGAATGGCGCAAATGGAGATAGACGGGCGCGGCCCCCGTGTAGCTTTGACGTCGGAAAGCGCCGGAAATTACGGATTATCCGGACCCGTGTCTGTTAAGGCAGGGGGGCCGCCTGCGACGCCAGGGAGAGGCGTCGTCGGCGTCGGTCGTTGGCCAGGTGCCTAAAAGTAAAATGACCTGCCGCAAAAACCTTTTGGAGAAAGTGACTTTCCCACACCCAAGTTTGCCTCCTTATGATTTCCATTCCCTGGATGGATAAGAGGCGCACGTAGACTCAAAGTTGGCAACTTGCTTGATTGTCCTCGGAGGTGTGGCAGTCCAAAAGTTGGACCTGCACGAACCCGTGAGAGGCTTAAATGGGCGGTATCGTTGCAAGTTTGGACTATTACTCCTTACATGGAAATATCCTCCAATGTTTTCATCCGATGCCATGAGGGAACACCTGGGTAGAATTTACATTCAAAACACGCCGATACTTGCATGTTGACAAGGTAATTTAGAAGGTAAATATGGCCAAATTGTTGACTAAACATTGCTGACAACAATGAGCAGCAGCAGTCGTTAAATCTCATGCTCTTAAGAGTATCCATGTATGTTGTTTCCCATACGAGGGCCAATTAATTATTAAATTATGAAATACATTTGACATAGCGTATGTCCAGGATACACACTATTTCACTCGAAAAAATTAACAAATGTCGGTAAATAATTCTGAACAATTTTAAGACAAATAGGAATTGCTGACAATGTCTATTTCTAATAACAATTTTGAGCAGGAAGTCATGAAGATTTTTTTTCTTCCAAAAATGTACAGTACGTCACATTGAGTGTGCAATTAAAGGTGATGGCAGGATGATGTGCCGTGCCAGTTATCACGTACATTCAGCAGGAAGTAACTGTACTGTACTTTCCACCACCCATAAAACTAGGACGAGCCATGTCCAATGAATGAGCTATCTCACTTCCTGTTTTTTTCCCCCCTGTCCTCTCTTTTTTGGGTTTAAACTTCGTCGATCGGAGTTAGCATAGCGGTCGCAGCCTTGTGAATGGCGACACGCCCAGAACTTGTAGGCCTAGAAGTTTCCTTGTCACGCACTATTGGGCCCTGCGGGGTTTATCCGGCGGTGCACTTGCTTTTTCGGAGAGTCGGCCTCGGGTCACCGCGATGCAACTTTGTGTCCTCGGTTGGCCTAATTCGGCCTGCAAAAGCTGGGAGCGGGTATTCTGCATGGAACTATGTGTGTGTTCAGTGTGCTGACAGGATGATTTAAAGGTGGTTCAACCGGCGGGGAGAACCCCGGTTTACACCATCACATAAAAAAAATAGTGCGTTAACCTCCCGGGGCATTTTGCGAGCGAATTGACGCAATCCGCTCTCTGTACAGCTACAAAACATTGACGTGAATTGACATGCAAATCCGATATGTCGTTCTTGAGATTACCAGCTTTATAGCAAGTGTGCACATATTTTATGCGCGGTTTACTTTGCCCGACTAAAAAAAATTGCAACGCTATAGCACAAGTAGCCGTTACTGGGCGCCTATATAGCAGCTCCTTGATTAAGTGCTATTCCTGCTCTTCTCTCGGTTTTTTTTGAAGCAATTTAAATATTGTGTGACAGAAGAGTGATGATTTTTGCTCGCCAACCCTTCTCCACCAGCAGCCTGAATTATTGTTATGTCGCAAATGCGGCCCCCTCCCCGCTCTGGATGACACATGCGTCACACGTGTCGCGTTGAAAAGAGTCACCTTGACGGTAGTTGGCAGTTTCCAGTGTACCAGATTAAAAACGTGAAAGACGAGGCAAAAACTGAAATTTGGTTGGGAGCGAGACTGAGCGAAAACATGGTAGCTTCTGTCAGATTGCTCTCCGGCCTGCCACACTATGGGATTATTTTTGCTTTCAACCCTTTCCCCCCCTGCAACACACAGTCTGCGTCAAAGCAGAACCATCCCGCAGGGTACAGCCTATTTTTTGGGGAGGTTTTTTGGATCCTTAAAAAAAAATGCAGCTTATGCCAGTGAGTGAGCCTCTGTACATACGGTACGATACCTTGAGTGCTAAGACGGATCCGAGAGGATGCGATTTTCCGCAAACGCATCCCGCAACACGCTTTAACCCTTGGAAGATCTGACTCGAGCCCTGAGTTAATTCCTTCTACTCTGTTTTCTTTGCGGATGTTTGGACGAGGGAAGGCTCTACTCTTCCTTTCTAGAGTACAGTCGGCGCCGTATAGCCTTTGTGGAGACCAATTAGACGTATACACGGTTCTGTGCTCTTTCCAGGCGGTTCTTTTCCGCACACCCTATATCCTATTATGTTGGGGGATATAACCAGAAACAAGCCAGGTTTTTGGAGTGGTCTGGAAGCATGTTTGTGGAGGATGCCTTCCAGCATGCAGCAGAACCAGAGTCCAGGAAAACATGATACAACCTGAATCAAATCAGAATAACTTAACAGTTGTTATTTTAAATATCTTATGACAAGCTGTAGTTGAAAAATAACCGCTCCCAAAATAACTGTAGGCCTATACCGGTACCGTCGGTAGTAATTTTCTGGTCCTGACTGTTGTTTTCGGAACGCCCTGTGTGCTAGATGGCATCGGGGATTTAAAGTTTCAAGCCCTGCTCTGTGAACTTTAGCGCCAGCTGAAATAGACATTATTTCCCCTTCCTGTTGGGATATAAAAAGGGCCGACTTTTCCGTTGGTTGCGGTTACGTCTGATTTTCCCAGTTCCACTAGTGCTGTTGCCATGTTTTCCTCGCCGAAAAATGTTTCTGGACTATAAAACTCCGAAGGTATATAGAGTGTACACTGCTTCCAACAAACACTTGAACACGGACAGCACATCACCCTGTACATCCTCAAGTTTGCTGCGTAAAAACTATAATTACAGGCCTATTATCAGTAAGAAAAGTGGTTGACAGGTGCGTTGCGTGCATCTGGGTGCTTAGAACCGGCCTGGTGATACAACATCACTGCATGTCAACGAATCACGCGTACCAAATCCATAAGTTAGTACCAGTTGGCATCGATGTACTTATGCTTCACACCCCACATTTTTAGACGACGACTGTCAGGATTTTCAAAGGAAAATCTGGGTTTGCATCGAGCTGTATGACGTATTTTTTGTAGCAATAAAAAAAGTGGAATGCGGTGCATTAACATGCAGGGTGCGGATAGTTGGGGCAGGAGTGCAAACGGCAGGTCCTTAAAAATGGCCCAATTCCCCGTTCGATGCATTAGCGCCGGTTCGTGCCTCCGCATCTGCAGCCGCTCTCACAATTGTCTAAGAAATTATTTCGACTTTTTTCCTCTTCCAACCGCGATGTAATGTTTGCTGTCATTTTGAACGTAAGACTTCTCCTCTAGAGACATGGAATTTTTGCTCAATTGCAGTTTAAATTTTTGTTGCTTTTGCGTGTATTACGTGGTGTACTGTACAGTACCCTGCTTATATTATATCAAGACACCACACCGTTTACTTATCTGCCCATCTAAAAGCACCTATATGTACACTCCTAATGCTAACATTGATTAATTATTATTCCTCGATTCATTGCAGCCTCCGGAAATTTCGCTCATATGAGCTTGAGTCATAAAAAGGAACGTCTCTTTTCACCACTCGGGACTTACCCATCTCCATTATTAATTAGGATTCCTCCTGAATGTCCCCCCAGACCTATCCTACACGCACATAAGCCCCCTTCACAGAGACCCAGCATATTATTGCCGTCGCATTCAGAGATATGCGGACAGAGTCAAAGCCTTGGAGGAATTTTCTCTGCTGGACACCGGGAATTAATTCCGGCCGATTTCCTTATCCCAGTCCAGAGGGCTTTAAACAGCTGTGAAAAGGGCGTACTGGCCAATCCTTTTCCGCAGCTCCTATCAACAGTCCTATTTTTGAGTTTGCATTACCCCCCGATTCTTTGGGAAAGGGGGGGGATAGGATGGGGATTAAATTCGGGGAGACTCGTTAACGGGGAAGTTCCCTATGGCGTAGCCTGGATTTTGTGGCAGGGTTATTAGGAGAGGAGCTGCTGGCTGAAGAACAGGAGGAGATAAAATTATGGGGCATTTTCCGGGTTTGTTTTCATGGGGGAGGATGCCTTTTCCGGAATCTGGTTGACGGTTACGACTCATTGTTGAGACCGGGGATTGTGCTATTTAGAATGGAAGGATTGGGCAAACTATTCTAAGGGTGAACCACCTGGAATTTTGAGTTATTTTTTTCACAGCAGGTACATAGGACTGTACATGATGAATGGCAATCCCCTTCCATAGTTCTCGTTAACTTTTAGCGCAATTAGTAATTTGGGCATGTGACAACCGTGGTTTTGAGTTCAGCAGCAGACAGATTAAAACACTGGGTTGGCTGCTGCACCAGAGCACAGTTCTTTTCATAAATCCGCAGCAAATTTTTGCACCGTGCGTGACTGCTGTGCCGCAGTGAACTCTCGGAGCTTGAGGCCGATTCATTTGTATAACTGCAGGGGTGTGATACGCAAGATGAGTGACTTTGTCAGGACCTGCCCCACGGATGACGACCCTCCATTCTTTATTTTTCGCGCCGTTATTAGCCCTCGCTCCGGGGAACACTTTTTTTTCTCCCCCCAAAAAAACACCCACCAACACTCTGGGAGATTCATAGGTTGGGTTCCATCACTTGGATATGGGATATGGGAGGACATGTATCACACTCGGTGGTGGGAATCTGGCGCACTCTGGTGTTCACGCAACGGAGCCATTTTCCTCGTTTGCTCTGCCGAAGATAAATCTGACCCAGTCAGGCTCGGTTGAAAAACCAACCAGGACTAACGGGAGAGACCTCTGCCCATTTCCGGCTCACTATTCTACACATTTCACACACGCAGCTAGTTACTAGAAAAAAAAATAGAGTGTGGTTCGTATATTGTTGATGGGGCAAAACCCAATCGATGACCTCTGAAGAAGGGTGGACGTCCTTATGTCAGTGCGTGCAAGGAGTGAGCGTGATTAATGGCATGGACTTGTCCGGATGTTGCTAAGTGGTCATTTCATTTTGGAGGTACCGGAAGTGTCGAGTTGTAGAGCAGCGAATATGACTCCGGAAGGTGCTTTTTGTGCTCGTCTATTCTGGCTGAGAGAAATTACAGAAAAATTACCACACAAGTTCGGTGTCAACAATTTTTTTGTCACATTGTCCACCCACCCTGTTAACTGCCTGCAATTAATATCTGACCTCGCCTTCATCACAACGTTACTGTAGCTTTCCAATCCATTAAAAACGTCTCGTTGAATGATACTTGTAGACATAAACTGTGGCCGTAAAAGCCCCCTCCCATGAAACGCTAGACCTGCTGCATAATCTATGATTTATAACTCAATGACCCGCTGACCCATAAAATATGCATCGAGATGTTAACCAGATATAACGCCTATTGATGCGTGTGCAAATACCGATCTGCGAGCGATTATTTCTCGCTATTTTTTTGCCACGAAAAGTCTAGCCCTATATAGTTACGCATTAGTTTTTTTCCCCCCTCTTCTATCTGTAGTGTGCGGTATGCAACGGTTTCGACGATTTATGACCTCTGCCTGTGTGATGGTATTTCCGCGTGCAGCAGGATGTAAAATTGGGGCTAGATAATATGCAACCTGTTGTATAGCCCCCTCTTGGCCTGAGGAAAAACCTTGGGTCCAAAATCCATGTTCATTTGCCGAGTAGGCGATATGTCACGATTTAAATCCATCATGGGAAAATTTTCGAGGGGAGGCTGGAATCTCTTTGGAGCAAGGTGGAGAAGGGGTTTTTGCTAATGAGCTGCATTAAAATTACATTTTAGTAATGACACCGGGGCTGCCTTTGTGAATTCTTGATCGTCCCCTTTTAGTGAGTGTTGCGAAAGTACATGGTTTGAAAAGTTTTCTTGGAGGTTTCCAGAGCAAATTGACCGTTTCCCTCCCCCGTTTATTGCACCGGCAACACTTTCATGAATGGCGGGAGATAGCATTGATTTAGGGACCTTTATCGGTACTGCAGCTAGTGTTCCTGATAACGGCCGGTGTACAGGGCTCAAGTTGATGGCATAAATTGTATTCGTGCTGCAGTGTCTTCCGCTTCTTCTTTTTTTTCTATCTCCTTACGTATAATTTGTCGATTGCGTGTCGGATCTGGACGTGACTACGAGCAGGATTGTCCGCGACAAGGCCTATAATTTTCAGGGAGCTCTGGGAGAATACGACATTGTGGGGTGGCGTCTAGAAAAGGCTGTTGTCGGAATGTCGATTCGCATTAAGAGCTTTCGCAAATGAGCTCAGACTAGTAGCAGGTGGTGAGATATCACGCGAAGATATTGTCGTCTCAATTTTTTTCCAGCCTGCGATTTCCCTTGTTTCGATAGAAAAAAAGAGGACGTCGTTTCGAGCAAATGGCTGCAGCTCTTTGTGTTTCGGTCCTCTACGTGTTAGAACCTTTCGACAAAAGTCGTCTCATAATGAAATTAGGAGCTGAGGAAGTAAGAGACGGGGAAAGGAAAAAAAAGCCCCGTTCCTGTTAATCGCATTACCACCGAAGTAGTCTTGTAGCAGGCCTCCTATATTCTGGAATATATGGACGTACTTTTGTTGGGGGATAAAAAAAAGTAGAGGCGTCGACGAGGAAAAAGACCTTTTCTTGGTGCCAAATAAATTCGTCGTGTTGTGTGTCGGGCGGAAATTCCACGGCGAGAGATCATCACTTAGAGTCTCGCTTGCTACCAGATACTTGGTCCCCTTTGGGCATCATTAGAGCCACCTCAAAAGAAGCACTCGGCTGAAACTAGGCCCATTTATTTGCAAGGGGGGAGGGGGAGGGGGAAGAGAATTTTCCAGGGGCAAAAGCAAGACGATCCTTCCCAGCTTTGGGAAAGTTGAGGAGAAGTGTACAGGTGCAGTTTTTGGACTTGTAGGTTTTCTCATCCGAAAGACTGAAGCGGTTCATGGGAACACTGGATGCTTGACTTCCAGCTGGAGTGGAACATATGGCAAGTTCAAGTTAAAAAAAGAGTAGTGCGGTATGATCGTCAAGGCGTTGAAAATACGGTCCTTTTTGCAGCATTTACGATCAAACTTCGGGGGGTTGTAAACGTGTTTCTGAAAGTTTAAGCCTTTTACGAACTCTGGGCTGCTGCCGATTCATAGGTCGACCATTGAACGCAATGAAAATCTGATTTGATGCAATGTGTGATGCCCCTCGCTACAGAGATCTGGATGTGGACCTGGTAGGGAGAGCTCCTTTGTAGTGAGAGTCGTGAGACGGCCTGGCTTCGGGCCGGTCGTAATAAATTGTTTGCTCCTAACCTGTCGTATTATTGTACCACGACCATTCATTATTGGCCAGTCAGATATAAACTCTGCCGATTGTATGTGAGGAGAGGTGCCAGTGTTAAAACCGGCTGGTTTGTTCCTCTTCTAAGGTTAAGTGGTCTATGTTAAGACAAAGGTATATATACCGCATCACAACTGCAACACACCCGTTTGGGGTTGATCCTAGGCGTACTTTTGGGTGCGAACTCTCCCTGAGAGGTTTCTGTAAATGAGTTGGCGTAAGGCATTGATATTCCGCAGCCGTGGAAAAGGAAGGCTGGAAAGTCTTAAGTGCCTAGCCTATCTCATTAAGGCAGCAGGAAGGCTGAGAGAGTCTGGGGTTTGGCCCCCGATGTGTTCCGGAGGGAGGGTCGGGCATCAGAAGGAAAACCGGAGAGTATCAAAGATTTTCCCGGAGGCGTACCGAGAAATAATCCGGGAGAGCACCTGGGGAAATTGGCCCCAAAGTCCGGAGGAAAGGAAAGGAGCGCGACTTGATTCTAATTCTGGAGGGTCGAGAGAGAAGCCCGTGTTGACAAACAAGGGATGGGGTTAATTTACTGCCCGGATCCGGGTCCAGAAGGATTACGGAGTCAATTTGGGATGTCAGGGCTCCGAGGTCATGCCGTGACCGCTAATACCCAGATTGGTGTATGACCCGGGCTGGTGGGAAGCTTGAGGTGCAAGCGATGGTTCCAGGGGTTTAATCCCTCAGCCCCGGAACTAACTATCCTGACCCAGATTTTCTGCGGTCTGCCTTGGCCAATTTGAGGAATAGCTTTTGGGTTGGGTGACCAATAAGCCTGTTTCTTAGCACAATATGTCTATAGTAGTCATAAATGGCCGTTTGGGCATACATCGGGAAAGGTCAGTTGTTCATATGTGAAGAAATTTATACTTAAACCCACCAGCGCCAAGTCCAAAGTGGGGAGTTTCTCCCATGATCCCAAGAGCTGTATGCCGGCTGTGTAACAAGTTGGGAAGGAAATCAGTAGATGGCGCATGCTGTTTCGTGACGAAATTCTGTAGCGGCACGACATGACGGATGCTTTTTAATATGCTGACATATTCTTTTCTGCAGGTTCACTGGGTGGATCAGCAGTATGAGAAACGGAGGGTGAAGAGAGACTACGAGGACTACGAAGAAGATGACCTCGGCGGTCCTCTTCCTCCAAGAGGAGGGTACAGGCCTTACTTTCGGCCGCCTCCTCGACACTCATTGCTGCATCCACAATACAGCAGAGGAATCACACCGTTTTCCAGCTTCCCAGACCCTCTTTACAAGGAGCAGTGGTACCTGGTAAGTACTCCAGCAGTTTATTTAGCACCGCATTAATTACCCTGTTACTGTTCAAAAGTGGTCGAATTGGTAGGGTCTACATGGGTGTGGGGAGGGCATAAACGCTAATACAATAACAGACTCTCTGTGGCCGCATTTGTGTGGGCTTTTAATTGGTAATTTCGTGTAGATTGATCGGTAATTGAGTGAGCGTAATTTCTAAATACGCACAGCTTTTGAACTGTAAATTATGTTACAGCATTTTTGGTAGGAAAAACACAACACACGTGAAATTAAATTCGAGAGGTGTACCCCTCCCCTCTCTCTATGTTGTAAGGGCACAGCTCTAGAGTTTATCTGTGGAAATTATGGCCCGGATTGTGGGTTAATTGAGGACCGTTGCCATTACTGCCCGAATTTAAAACCGACGCTTGTAATTGGCGCATCTCCATAATATTTTTTTGCGTGTGACTGGAATACTGCTATTTGGCGCGTATACAAAAAAAAATCCCTTTTCTTCATTTGTTCCTTTTGGAAGCAAGCATGTTTCCGCAGCCTCCTTTTCTCCCGGGGTTCTATCAGTGAATCAGAGCAGCGGACGTCCCCCGCTTATTCTCCCTGGAGGCTTCCATATAAAAACCTCCGCTCCCAAATGGCCTGCCTTTTCGTCCACGCGTCGAATTCTTAGAAGAAGAGGAGAAAAAAAAAGAAAGAAGAGGAGGCAGGGCCTCCATCTCATGAAATAGTCATGCAGTCGTGCGCTTATGCTGTCAGAATAGGCACCTTCCCCTCTTCCCCAACCAACCAACGGAGGCTTTCTGGGGTTCACCAGGAATTATGGCAGCGGGGATATGCCGGTTATAATAGGCGGTGATGAAACACTGAGCTGACTAAATGAAACTGGAGGCCGGTGTTCAAGTAGTCTATTATGTTGGGGTGAGTGGCGAAAATTATCTAAATAAACTCGAGACGGGCTAATGTGACATCATAAAAAAATGACGAATAAATGCAACGGAGTGTATTGAAATGTTACAGACAGACGTACCGATATCATCAATGTTGAAACGGGCAGGTTAAGAGGTTTTTTTGTCGTGTTTGTAACTCTCATACGGATTAACGGAGTGGTTTATTTGAACAGTTACGCCGTCAGCGTATGGCAGTACGGATGTAATCAGATCAGCATTGGTTTCCCCCCCGCATGGCCCTTTGTTGCTTTTTGCTTCACAAATAATTCAGCATACCTCGTACTTCATATGACGTTGATTACACAGGTAGCTTATAGCAAATCCATACAAGCGCGAGCCTACTTACAGGGCATAATTTCTTGTGAAGGTAGCTTTAGTAATGGCGCATCATTTTCATTTGATGTTGTTGGGCATCAGGTCGCGTTTTTATGGAGTTCAACTCGCTTTGTAGCCTATACTATAAGCCAGCGGATGATTTTAATCGCTATATCCTTGTTCATCATAGTCTCACACGTTAGCCTGTTTTCAGAGGGCAAGTACAACTAGCAGGTCCAACTCAGTGGGCGAAATCGGGTCAAAATGAACTAAGTTATAACACGGGAAGTTACTCTTTCTATTCCAATTAATTATTAATTACGTACATCATCATGTATGCCAAAGATTTGCAGACACTGGGCAACTGCAGCACTAATGTAAACCTAACGCCTTACTATAAAATACTAATGGTCGTGTAGTAGCTTACTGTAGGCGAATGTCCGAAAAAAATGACATACATTATTAAATATTTCTAGCGAAGGACCAGACATGACGCAACAGACGCTGTAATATTAAGTTGCGGTGCTGTGGTTACACACAGTACCCCGGCTTCTGATGTTAATTTCAGGCCCCTTTACCCCAAAGGATACTAAAAAGGGAATTATTAAGAAGTGACCTCGGAAAACCGAATGGATTACACTCGAATTAAAATGCAGTATGCATTTCCCCCCGTTTTTCAATATTAATGAGGGATTTCTGCACCTGTAAGATCTGCCCCCTTCCCACCTATATAATTAACATGAAACGACTTAAATAGTTGATCAAGTGGTGAGCCATTGGTGCACCAAATGAAGTGAGGAGATGTATACTGGTGTATACAGACCGAAATTATTCAAGCGGATTGTGTTGTGGATCTCTCCAAGAACTTAATTTTTATACTCCTGGATGCTATTAAGGGTATGCCCTTAATTAGATAAGCCTATTAATTTACGGGGCTGCTGATTAGTGCAGATCGTCTTATATGACTTAGGGTTATCACATAACAAGGCAGGAAATTGGATTAGTTTAGACTCCATGATTTATATTTGCTGGATATGCCCGTGAAAGCATGGACGAGTGATTGCTTTATTTATTTTTGCTGATCTAATTGCCTGATAATGATCTGATCCTGCAGAGGGAATAAATTATCAGATATAATATTCAGGGGGACAAAATCTTCCGTGAATTTTTCCCTAGGCATAGACTGTCTGTATATAAAAAAAAGTGGAGGAAGAGACAGCTTGGCAATCAGTATATAGTGAGCCCTTTTTTCCTGGAAGGTGAAAAGTTTTGCCGCCGACTATTGACGGGTATGTCGATCCATTTTTTTATGGGAGCCAATTTGAGTACAAGCTGTGGGAAACATCCCAGGCGAAATATGACGCCGACACGAAAGTTTTCATCGAACCCTGGAGTTCTCCAGGAATATAAAAAAATGGGACACGTTGAAAGCTAGAGAGAGAGATAGAGAGAAATTGGTGTTATCTACGCCAGTTTGGCTTTTCAAGGCGACAATATTCCACACCCCGTCTTTCCCACCCCTATTGATGATCCGTCATTTCGAAACTTCCCGAATCTACTTGCACATTTTGCTTTTCTTCACTATTTGAGCTTCTCCTGGCGGAACTGATTTCGCCCCCCTTTCCAACACCACCATTTTGCACAAATAGCATTAAGACCAGCATGTTGTGACGAATTTGAAGATGATTTATGAGGCTTGCGGAATCGATGTTGCGAATTTAATAACGACACTGGAATTGCCTTAATGCTCCCTCTTTGCATCGCTGTTTGCTCAGCTTGAAACCCCGGTTTTGCATGATAAGTTTTCACACGAATTGCAAGTTTAGCTCTACAGGGTGTTTCAAATGATTCAACCAACTTCTAAGCCACTTTGTGCAGAAGTATGAGTCATTACCAACCACCTCGTATTTCCAGCTACATGTGGTAGGGTTGAAACTTCCCCTATGTGCTGACACGGGGCTTGGTAGATTCCGTGCGAGCTTCGAACCGGGGGAACATGACAGGCGGGGGCCAGGCCCCTAGAGCAGCCACTTCAGATGCCAAAATGCAAGGGACGTGTTATCGGGCAAGTTCGGAATTATCGGAGGAAACTGGTTGGCCAGGAATGACAGCGGGAGGGTTTCGGACGCCTCTTCCGTTACTGCAACGGACGTAGTTGCCGCTGACTGCTGACAGGCTTTGCATGAGGAGAGGAGGGAAACCCCCCCAAGTTCCAACCCTACTAAGCTCTATCTGTTGCTTGTTCTGGCACCGCCTGCTCTAAGCCTTTTTATAGACCCAAACCAGAAGCAACACACACCCCAGGCCCGACCGACCAGGGCCGAATTGAGTGGTCGATTCTTTTCGCATTTGCATAGATATGCCGAGCAGGCACGAAAAACTTGTCGCTAGATAGGAATAATGCGAGCAGGCGTTTTGTAAAAAGTTAATTGCCGATTTTGACAGTGTTGCTCGATTGAATTATGCGCCCCTGTTGGTAAAGCACGGGAGGATTTGTAATTTGTGAATTAATTGATGCAGTGTTTGTGCGGATGGTACTAAGACACACACACACATGTGGCACCTCCTAGTATGGAACAATGTATAAAATGCAATTTGCATTCGGGAGGTAAACTTGTATCGAATTGGATCCAAATCAACAGCCGGCATTATTATATTAGCCCGGATGGGTTCGGACTTTTCGGATCTAATTCCCGGGCATATAAACCCCAGGCTTGATGTGTTCAGCACGAGCGTCAGACATTTACAGTGATACAATTTTGAATCGCACATTCACCCCCGTTGTTCTCAACAGCCGTTTGTATTTGCCCTGGCGGGACCATCCGAATGAAAAGCACTGGAGGGGGTGGGGGTGGGATGAGGGGACCGTATATTTGTCACTACATTATGGCTGTCCGTGTTAATTTCTTTTCGAGTCTAAACGCCCTGTGTTTGTCAGCTGCTTTCCATGTGTAGCGAATCCTGAGGAGATAACTTGACCGTGCGCTTTCAATTAGCAAATGGGTTCAGTGAGGCATCACCTAGGAAAGCTTAATCCTCTGTACCCCCGCCTCTCCCCACCGTACCTTTCCCTCCCTCTGCGTGTGTAATCGTCTGATATTAATGCTTCGCAGCGGGTCGGTGGGAGGGAACTGCGCTTGTTGACAGGTGCCATTGTTTCCATGGAGTGTTATTTCACGTATCATTGAAAGCCTTTGTGGACGGAACATTGGTACAAGAGAGGCATTAATAAAAGCACGATTGACAACCACTGTCTGCTGCACTCGTAGGGGGGGCTTGGGTGTAGGTGATGGGCCCCCAGGAATATAGCCTTTAATTACACAACGCGTCAGAGCGGAATCAAACGAGTGGCGTTAACGTTTTGTGCACTTCAACTCTTTGGACCGGTCGGATCGGTGGGTACGTGCTGCCACCTGGAGGATCGAGGGGCAATCGTGGGAAGCTAGTCCTGCCATCTATGGGCCACAACTAGCCACTGCTGCCATCTGGCGGGTGCAAATGACGGAGTCGTTAGAAATATTGCTCAAGCTCCGCTGTGACGTGTCAGTGTCACAAAAGCGGTCTCCGTTTCTTATTCCTAGTTCAGGCCACGGTTTTCCTCGAGCTGTTTTGGCATGGAAGAGGAGTCGAGAGGAATGTTGCCTTGTTCATGCGAGATGCAGCAGTCTGCACTCTGCAGCAGGGGGGATATGATGGTTCCAAATGGGCCGCTATTCCCGCGGATCGCCTTTTCATGTTTTTCATGCAATTCAATGGATCTCCCCAGATTCGAGCGCGGTTTTGCAGCGCTACCAAATCATGCCAAGTTTTTTTTTGTTGGTATTGCAAAAAGGTGCGACCCCCCCTCTTTTTTGCAGGCGAATAAATAACTGGCCGACTACTGATATTACGGCTTGTAACAGGCCTCCGTATGCAGTTGGCGTGAAGTAGCATTCCGCTCCAGAATAATGTGTCTGTGTGCATGCTACGTGCATAACAAGTGCACTTTCAGATCAATATTTAGCCCGAGGAAGGAAAAGTCTGGTTCTGAACCTAACTATCATTAGAGCCTAGTTTTTTTGTCACTCGACATAACTCTCTTTTTCGTGTCTCCGGCACACTTCTGGAGTGACTCTTGTCAGGTATGTCGCGGGTCGTTACGCACCCCCGGGTATGAAATTCCAGGCGCGCGGTCGAGTGGAGTCCAGCACTGTAGTAATAGCAGGTCTGCAGGCTGTAAGTTGTTTTCTGGCGAGATGAGTTAGCTACCACAAATGGTTGTCATCCACTCCGGACGCTTGTTCGCTTGTCGCGCTACGAAAAGTGTGGCAATTACGCTTACGCTAGGAGCAGAGGACATGTAATTACGCGGTTGAGATTTGGGAGCAGGGCCTCTCTCTCTTAGTTTCCAGCCCTCTCAGATCCCTAGAACACACGCAGTAACAAAACACCAGCAGTAAACTGGGCAAACTACTGGCGGGATGATAACCTCTTGATTAATTCCGTAAGACTCGTGCCCGAACTATGATATTCCCACTCCATTAAGTTAGCGCACAAGTTGCCCGCTTTTCAAAGGGTGATTGAAGGCTAATCTGGTGTCCAAGCCTCTCTAAAATAGAATTACCAGATGAGACGCAAGACCACAACAAAGTCCGGGCCCAGCCCTTTGTTGTTACGTACCACCAAATTACACGCTTGGTTTTAAAATTTACAGGGGAGCTTGTACCATGTCAAAACACCTTCAGGGGTAAGGACCAGCGACAGATTTCCCATGAGGGACGTAATTGATTTTAGGCAGAAGTCGGCACCATTTGTCACTAGGAGAGTGGGGACAACACCCCCACGGTCCTTCAATGTCCAAGCTTTACTTGGGGACTCCCCGATGCAACCCTCCCCAATAATCTCAGGTCCGGAGAAAAATGGGGCTGGATGTAGCCGAGTGGTTTTCCGGATGAAGATGTGTCTCGACTCCAGAGAAATGCCTAGTTTTTTTTCCTATAGACCCTACGATTAATCTGTTCGAGTTTCAGGTCAACACCCTCTTAGAATTTTAGACATTTTGGAGCAGCCCAGTTGCCCTTTTTTGTACCTCTGGGCCACTGGCAACTGTCGAGTGGAATTGTTCAAAGGGAGAGAATATAACGAGGTAATAGGGCCCCGGTTCGAAAATAGCCGGGGGAGGAAATAATAGGTTTCTTCAATTCCTGTCTTTCAACTGGTGATAGGCATCACCCAAATGTCACTTGACAAGCCCTCTCGTGCTCCAATTCTTGGCAGTCCAAGAGTTGAAGGGTTTAAAAGCCCGAGTGTATCAGATTCCCGCTGCCATCTGCTGCCAGCTCTGGAAAGGTGACCGACATTTTTGGAGGGCGATATTTTTCTTACGAGAGAAGTTTCCGGATCGTTTCGCTGGATGTCTTGGCTGGAAGTTGGGTTTGGTCAGGATTAGGCCCCTTTTGCGATGCTTCCCGTTATGCAGAGATGCCGTGTTGGTTGCTGGTCGCCAGGATAGGCACAAACGCAGAATAGACCAAACTAAGGTAGAGTTTTTACTATGTGCTTCTTTATGTTTGGATGTAAATGTGCGGTACACTCCATTTAGTCTATGAGAGTGAAAAAAAACTACCGTAGCTTTTACGACGTACTAAAATGCATGCGGGAGGTATTGCGATTTAGTACTCTTATACACATACGGAGCACTAAAAGCACTCCACCCTTATCCTCCAGCATAATGGTTTTTACCTGAGTCCACGACAGGTAGTACCATGCACCCAGTGCTTGTGTTTTCCCTCCCACTTCCAACCACCCCCAATTTTTTTTCCCCCATTCCAACCCAAGCCCTGCTGTGTCTGCAGGGCTCTTTGCATCGACCTGCAAAGTCTCTCGTGTTGAAAAGTTTGACGCAGGCGTAAGCGGGCCGGGTCACAGTCAGGTACAAGTGCGGTTTGTGTTATCCATCAGTTGCACTCGTGTTGCCATCATGACTCGGGACACAAAAGGACTAGAAGAGCGTTTGAAAATGACGAGGCCTCCGACGTACAGAAGCACACTTGATGACGGCATGACCAGAATAGGACGCACTCGATCGCTCCCACGCGCTTGTAAACAGATGTTCATTCGCATGCAAGCCGGGTTGAAACGCTTCTGGGGGGCTGAACATGAGTCCTCTCAACACAGGTAGTACAAGGGCGAGGAAGGGAAAATGTCCATAACAAATGTCAACAACAATGGACGCGGCGTGACCCGCACATAATGGTGTTTATGATAATTGCGCAGGAAATGTGTGAAAACGACCGCAATAAAAATGGGGTTTATGGCCGGCCATTACTCCAAACGAAAAGGAAAGGCCCATCATGGCATCGGAACACATTGTGGTGACAGGTAACGGGCGCAACTTTCGAATTCATGAACAGTTGCAGTGCCCGGGCCTATATTTACAATGGGGCAGAGGGGAGCTGTAATTGATAGATTCAAGAGGAGGGGGTGGAAGTTTTGAATTTCAATCATATTGGGGGAGGGGGGACATAATGTAGACCTTTTTATTGAGATCGTGACACATTGCCTGGCTTGGGACCGGGCGTCTTATATAATCGAAGAAAGGAGCTCTGAGGTTGCGGATTTCCCCGATGCGAAACCCATCAATGCAGGAGTTTCATTATTCCCTACTTCACTGTAAAAAAAAGAGGTTTCGAACTCGATTAAGCAGTCATATTATCCCAGTTCAGTGAACTGCCCTGGGTTGCCCAATGATTGATAAGGTTTACGGAGCATGAAATGGATTCCACCCAGTGTTCAGTGTTTGGAATCGCCAAGGAAAATAGGTTTGATGCGTTCGAGCACGTTAGCGAAAAAAAATTGGGGTTGTCCCCTGGTACCGAAGACCAGCCGGTTCTAGCCCATGAAATTTGCCCGCTACACAAATCCAGCTGACCGCTAATGTAAAGGAAATGGTCAAAGAGCACCTGAAAATTTTATGGACTTAATTAGCCGAACCACAGTACGGGACGTTACGCCGGTACAACCTGAACCGTACACGACTTGATTAATGACTCATATGGGAAGCGTGTAAAAATGTATTGGCCACAATAGTGTTGAAAGCGAATTTCCATTACTCACCAGACTTGATATCTAAATTGTGATCAAAATGAACAGACGACAGAGAAGGTGTGTAGTTTGGAAATTTGGAACAAAAGCCTAGAATAGACAAAAAAACAAGGCACATTTCTAGGGAAAGAGAAGATTAATCACTAATGAGGGGGCGTGGAGGAATGTAATCTGATCGATATCAGTCTAGCAGAGGGAGGAAAACCGGTTCGATGTTGAATTATTTTGGCGTGTTTCACCATTCCCATGTAGCCATAGCTGCATACTAATGCAGCAGACTTTTCCTTGTGATGTAACATTGACGAACCGAATGGATTGAGCTGTCAGTTTCAGACATTCAGACACAAACCGTTGGCCCTACCCAACTGAATAATTGCTAGGAGCGTCTGGCCCACCGATTTTTTTTTGTTTGTTTCTTGAGTAGGTCATACCAACAGAAACAATTTTTGTACGAAAAATGGCACAATGAGTGCTTAAAGAACTTTTCAAAAAGTTTTTGCGTCATATTAGGATGAACTGGATTTCAAAATATTTTTTCCAGATATTGATCGATGACCCTCCTATTTTGCGTATCAAAGCCGAGGTGCGAGAGAAGAAAAGTTTATTCCGGTGATGAAGCACTTTGAGCTTAAACTTTTGTAAATACGTGAGTATTGGCTTTTCTAGTGATTCAAAAGAATGCCTCGTCTGCTGACTCTGAGAAAATCTTTGGGAGGTAGAGAGAACTGGGGGGGGGGGGGATATAAACTTTTAGCTTGTCTCGAGTCTATACCCGCGTGATGAAAATACTTTACCGCATTTGGCTGGTTCTTTTGTAAGTAAACTTGACCGAGTAATGATTGGCCCCGTTGTTGCCAAATTATTGTATCAATCCAATTGCGGGCAAGTCGTGACCGAGTTAGCAATATTAACTCATAATGACTGTAAATAACTGATCATCCATGCCTCGAAGTTTCAGAGCAGCTCACTCCCCTCGGACCGATGAAACCCAATAGATTGACATGTTCCTGACCAGCTTTTGCACTAAAACTTTGAAGAGGCTTGGGCCTACCCCCGCTTAAAAATTTGAACACTGACTTCATGTCTCCCTTCAAATTCATTGTAAAAATTACCACTCTTCGGGCCGTTTGGGAGTTAGGTGATCGATGGCTCCCAGATCCTTTATCCGGAGCCGTCATGTGGATCGGCTCTTGATGGACGAGACGAGGTCTTTTGTTCCGCTAGGAAAAGGGCCAAGTATCGTTTGTAATCCCCGGCACCAATATTTGCGGTGTTAGGGTATGGTGGCACAAGGTAGCCACGTCTAAAGTTTTTCTTCCTTTTTTTTGGATATAGGACGTGACAAGGGACAAGCCCGTAAAATTACCCTTTCACCGTGAGGGGGTCTTCCCTTCCAACCCTGCGGTTTTTTGGGGCGAATGGTCCCTCCCAACCATCTCTGCCGTATATATAAAATGTGTGGGTTTTTTGAGGGAGGGAAGAAGTAGGTGAAATGGGGCAGGGCATGGCGAAAGGAGAAAGTAGCACTTGGGTAGGGTGGGGGAAGGCTCTTGGTCCTATCGACCTCATAAGAGGGATCTGTCTCGTGCTTCTGCAAGCAGCGGCGGAGAAACTTTTCTTCGGCAACCCCCACCAGACTCCAAGCGCTCGGGACAAAAACCTTTATTTTCCTGGAGAAAAAAAAAAGTGGGAAGGGAAGAAGAGTTTTGGGATAAGGAACCGAAAAAAACGAAGGAAATTTCCCGGTCATCTTTTTTCTGGTTCTTTGTGGCCGAGCTTCTTTTTGCCAGGTTTATTTCATGTGTGGAGAAGAGGTGAGCTTAAATTTATTTCTGGCACCTGTGCCCTTTGATATATTAGTGTTAGATGTTCTTGCTATTGTGACGCCAGGTTTAGAAGTAGTTATAGGTAAAGTTAAAGGTGACCAAAGAGTGTGGTGTTGTTGGTGCACCTGCCCCGATTCGGGCTTCCGCTAACCTTGGGCTGGTTAGTGAGAGGGAAGCTCTTACTAGACTGTTATTCAGGTTACCTCTTTTTAACAAGACTATTAGGTTCGGATATTAGTGCGACGCAGATGCCTGCTGGCCCTAATATCTTCTGCCTTGTCAGTGTATGTATGGGCGACGCAGATGCCTGCTGGCCCATCCATGACACGTGACTGGTCAGTCTTGACTGGACGGATTCATATATCTGGGCGACGCAGATGCCTGCTGGCCCTAATATCTTCTGCCTTGTCAGTGTATGTATGGGCGACGCAGATACCTGCTGGCCCTGATATGACACCTGTCCCTAATTGCTGAGCAGTCCTGAAAGGTGGGAGTAAATAATACAACAGTGGTCTGTGTATTGATCGGGTCCTGAACCATGCCAAGCCAGCCAGCACCTTTCTCAGAAGGTGTTACCTCCTCAGAGGCTGGCGACTGACTGACCCCGCAGGCTCAGTACGCCTCTTTTTATAGTGCAAAGTTTGTTTACAAAAACATGACAACGGAATTATACAACATCAACAACTAATAAAACAATTGAACAATACTTAACAAGTCATGACAACAACAACAAACGATTGAATAACATTTAACAAGAACGAAACAATTGAATAACACATAACAAGAACGATCAACAAGAACAAAACAATTGAACAACAAACATGAATGAAACAATTGAATCACATATCCTGGGCATTACACTATATTAAATCGTCTTTAACCGTAAAAATTCAGGAACAAATGTTATGTACCAATTTTGTCGCAGTTGCCCCTAAGGGGCTTGAATATTCTGACATTTTCTATCAGCACGTCCAAATAGCTGGAATCCTTCGTTGGAAGAGTGACAGACCGGTAAGCGGCTTACGTTTTCAAGACGTCAATCTTGCGTCCAGCTTCATTCAAGTTGCGTCCAAATCTGAAGTATTAGGTCGCCGGCAGCAGTGTGTTGATATCCCCCCTGGAAAAACGGTCTAAGGGTTAAGTGCCATGAAAGATGGAGTTGTGAATTCAGGGATAATATAAGCCCTAGCTCTATATAGTTCTGTATGGAAAGTCAAATTTACGGCTCAATCTGCACCGCAGGCTGCAACCGCCCCCGGCGCAAAACGATCCCCGTCTTCTCCTCCGCTGTCGTCGTTTCCTTCTGGACTTGAAAATTGCATGAGCCGCCACGATTTACCGTCCCTTGGAATATTTTCGAGTCGAGTGGCTTGAAACTGCGACTGGCAAATGATTGTGTCGTGCAGTAAGAATATTTCGGCCATGTTGCGGACACCTGCGACCCTTTTCCTACTGATTGGTCCAAAAGGAAGAGAATAATTGCGATTAGCAGCTGGCAGCTTTAAGGCTGTTGGAAGAGGTAAAATGGGAAGAAATGAAGGGAAAAAAAGCAGGGAAGGAGTGGAAATCGATGGAGTGAGGAGTGGTGGTAGTTTGGAGAGGAAATGGAAGGCTTTTGGAAATTGCGCGCTTGGGGCTGGATTTGGTTCCGCAGTCGGACTACATCGGCTGTTCTGAGCGGTATTCTGATTTTATTGGGATTCCGTTACGGGGGGGTGGGATTCGTTTTGATGCGCCACTTGTGCGTCCCGTACAACTTTGGAAGGATTCCCAGTTTCCCTAGCTCTCCGGGCTCTCTTGGGAATGAATATGCGTGGGGGGTGGGTGGGTTAATGCCTCTCCCAGCCCCTCCCTCAGGATGATAGGGCCATCCTGCCTTCCCCTTCCCCTAATTTCAAAGATGGAGGCACCACTAAGCTTCCCAAGGCTTCAGTCGTGAATATTCGACTAATGCCGGATTGTACTTACACCTGAACACGGCCGCAGTGCAGGGTTGTGTCACGTCATAGCCTCCAGATACGATCGTAACCTGAATGTGTGCCACAAGCCTGTATTTTGTCACTGGTAATTTCTACTTAGACTAATGTCGATAGAAATAATTTCTTTTTGTAAGGAATGTCCGCACTTTAAAAACTAAGTTGCACTGGTTTTTGGGAAATGGCAACGCTGCTTTTGACGACCTGCCAACTATGGCCAGAGGCTTTCGGGCTGGATGATTTTGCCAAGAGTTAGCCCCGGTAGGTGGAATCCGTTGCGGATACGTTTAGCCACGATTCGCGCCAAGGGAAGAGCTGGAACCAAGTTAGTGAATCTGTCACACTGAATATCCTCCCTGAGACTCTGAGGAACCGGGTGCGGTCGTGTTAATAATCAAGGAGGCTGTAATACCAGGGACAAACTTTTTTAATTTAAAAAAGCGGGGTGTAAATTAGTCAACCTGATCACGTGATCGGTCCTTTATTCATCGTTGCTGACATATTATACATGTAGCTTATACTATTACATGTGGGACACGTAATTACATGTGTCAGCAAAAATCAGCGGGATTAATGCGCCGGATATATTGATTTAAAGTGACAGATTAATGCGATACGTGGATGCGTATTTGGAATTTGATATTGATATCATTATGGTATTGGAACCAATATGGTATTGATACCGTCAGATTCTCGTTAGTGCAATGGCCTCTGTTTGAAGCTGACAGTATCTGAAATGTTCGCTCTGTTACGTGGTTTTTTCGAGTTATTTTTACATAGTATTATTCTGAAAGTAGCTAAACTCTTGTGAAATTAATGGGTAAAGTTATTGTCACTCTGAATTATTAGAATGCATGTTTTTCCGAGCGGATGAGCAACAATATTTCTAAGACGTTGTCTACTCGGTTCTTGTCATGAATGCGTTTGGCTTGAATAGAAAGTTGTAAAATTCTGGTCATTACTTATCTTTCCGTGAGATTATCCCCTTTTGCAAACAACGAACCCCTTTTTTCCCCACTGCGAAAACTCCTGGGCTGATATCTCTTCATAGTTTCACACCGAAATGGAGACACTTTAATTTTTGTGGTACCACCGCGCGACGAGGATGAGGCTAAAAGTTGGCGGTCGTAAAAAAAAAGAGAAAAGAAAGTGTCGCTAGGAATTCCAGTGACAAAAACCTGTGGGCATATGCTAGCCACTAGACAAGACCAGAGAACAAGAGAGGAAAATCGTGCAGCATCACACTAGAAGCTCCAACAAAAAATTTCGCAAGGCATTTCCTGGAGAAAAAAATGGCATTCTAAGAGTGGCAAGAACAATTTGTGTGAGCGTCGAAGGAATTCGCAACTTTGAGCTGGCAATGGCGACGAATAGCAATGGCGAACGTCTAAGATGGACACCCGGGAATGTAATTTGCGCACGTGGCCGTGCGTGGACACGGAAACGACTTTTTATGGATGCTGCTTCTCAGTTGTTTTTTTTGGTGCTATCCGGGGAGCTGCACCGGAGAATGAAAAGAGACAACCCGGAAGAATGGGATAATCCGGGGCGCCGGATTTTCCCTGAGGCAATCGCGATGTAAGGAGCTTCCGGCTTACACAGGAATCCATTTTCAAAAGCCTGTTAGCTGCGGTGTTTGGGGAATGAGGTGCTACATGGCGTTAGGGGTTAGCGTATGCCGTTCATTATTCAGCGTGCACTTGTCACACTTGCTCGTTTCACCTGGGTGTGTATGACGTTATCTCCTGGCAGTGACTTGGTAGGGGGAGGCTTGTTGGTTAGCATGGGAAAGTTATAATGTGTCGCGTGGTTTAATCTGTGTTTGCGACCTTTTCATGCGGAGGAACCCCTACAGGGCTCCGGATATCCGCGCACTCACTTGCTCAATTAATTCCAGCGGGGAAAGGCGCGATGTGAGTGGGGATTTTACATATGTGGGGGGCTTGTAACGCATCCGCGTCAGGCGAGTGGTCCGGAAGGCACAACCTACTTACAGCCAGAAAAGCGATAAAATTTGTGAGAAATTATAGTCAAAGTAGGATTTTGATGATGAAGCCTATGGTAATGAATAATGACAAAACTGTGATTATTTTCACTGTTATTTCTTGGCATTGTAATTATGTAGATGAGCAAATGCCAAGAGCTGAAGGCTGTTCATATATACTACTGTTTGGATAATTATTTACTCGGAGTCGGAGCTTATTTTGGTGTATTATTGTGTTGTGTCATGCTTAATATAAATGCTGACAGATGAAGACTGTTCGCATATTACTGTGTATTGAAGTTATTGCTTTGTTGATGGTTGATATTTGTATGAGCGATGGACAGTTTATTTAGGGGAATGCTGTCCATTTTTTGGTAAATACATTCAAGTCATACGTGACATAAATAGAGTCCGGACCCATTATACCGTAGGGATGAGTGATATAATAGGCTCTTGTTGTGATTAGAAAGTAGTTGTTTTGATGTTTTGTCAGTTTGTGTGTTTATCTAATTTTCTACTCGACTTCAGTGTACTCCATTGCTGACTTACTCTTTCGTAGGGCAATGTTGCGTTTGTTTGTTTTTATAAAATAATTTAATGCGGCTAGTTATACTTGGTTTTGTGCATTTGTGGCTTTGGTGTGCTCCAAGCAAAACCATTATCATGCCAAGTAAATATTTTATTTGTACATGAACCACATAATGAAGTGTTACAAATGCATAAATTCCATTAAAAGTAATTTTATGTTGCTATTGTTATATAATTATGCAAAACACAGTTCTAATATTCTTTCCTGAAATTTCCACTCATCATGCTCGTTTCCCTTTGACAGAATGGTGGTGCCAAAGATGGTTTCGACATGAACGTCGAGCCTGCTTGGAAGAAGGGCTACAGCGGAAAGGGAATCGTGGTCTCCATTTTGGACGACGGAATCCAGACGAATCATCCGGACCTCGCCCAAAACTATGTAAGTACACCTTTTTTTGCCCCTTAATTATTCAACCAATGCAACTCGCAAGTTTTGCAAAACTCTGCCAAATCTTGCCAAAACTTTTGATCATTAGCGCAAAACCCGGAGGTCTGTAATTATCCGGTGGGTGCGAAGAGGGAATCGATCTAGACTTTTCCATTTCTCATTACACTATGTAGTATACAGGGTGTTGCACTGCTCATCAGTTTGACTATAGTTTGAACAGAAGTAACTGGGCTTGCAGGTGTCTATCTCTGGAACGTTTGGAGTGAATCAGACTCCAAGTGTGCAGGTACAGTGTGAGCTAACATTTTCGGACTTTGTCTTAACTGGGAGAGTCCCTTGCAATTGAGATAAAGAGAGGACGAAGCGTGTCTCTTGCTGGAGCGTTCCTCCTTCGTCTGGGGACAAGCAGTTAGTGTGCTGGGGACCTAGATTACCGCGGAGGGTTACGTGGTGTTTATTCCCCTATCAGATGATTCTGGTGCCAGGGGATGAGCGCAGGGGAACTTTGTAGTCGAGCTTGGCTGCATGCAATGGAATGGAGGGTTATACACTATAGAGTAGAGAAGAGAGAGAGAGTTGGGTCGCCTGACTGGGGGCAACTATGATGGCCGGCCAGAGATGGATGCGCAATTAGCTCTCTTGATCGAGGATCTTTATTGAAAATTTATGCTGTCACGTTCACTTTGTCAGCAGTGATCGGGGCCATGGCAAATGTTGCGCTTTTTTGACGACTGTTACGCGCCAATGAATGCCAATCAGTGTACTGTGCATTTGCATCGGAAGTTTTGAGGGGGAATCAGATGCGACTCATTTTTATGGGTCGCAGTTAATGAAACACAGGTTAAAATGGCACGGGGCGGCTCAGTTAACCGACGAGTTAGGTTAAATGTGCACGCACCGGATGCCACTAATTGTGTAGCATCTGAGCAAAAAGGTACGTGTTCCACATGTTGAACGCAAATATTTATGAAATTCTATCCTTGAAAATTTGATTAAATATGGCCTAATGTTAGCATATAATTACTCTTGATAACCAATAAAGGTTACTGCTTAAAAACCAGTATAGTTATAGCCAATTGGACCACCTTGCATGTATATATCTTTCAGAAATATAATTTTCCTAATTAATTATGATTAATAAGTACAGTCTTGATTCAAATAATTTTTGTACTTAATTTGTGGAATTTTTTGCCCTAATTTACATATTTTCATATTTACACATCCGTATCTTTCCCCCTGTGGGTAATGGTGCAACCGGACATTTCCATATCCCAAGTTCAACATCAAGCAAGGTGCGCTGGTGTGTAGCTAGTTATATTCAACCCTGGTTAGTATATCTGACCCGCTGCTTCCGCACGACCGACCCCATACTTTATTCAAGAGCAGCACGGAACTATGTAAACTTGAACTGTTTAGTGGTCGTGCACAGTATTTGGCAGCGTTCAAAAGACAGGTACGGTCTTTTCCTTTTCCCTTCTGAACTTGGCTAAACCACTTTATACATAGCTGGCATACTCCAGCTTCCTGTTTCCAGGCGGTTTGGTCTAATCCGAACCTTTCTAGGCCTCCCCCTCCCCCCATGTTATGGTTTAAGATCCTTTCCCCATCCGAGGCTCTCCAAGTATATAAGGCAGACCCCTCGGACTTGAAATAGGACGATGAGGTGAGTTCCGTGCCACAAGCTGAGATGCTTTGGGAACCACTTCTCCCAATAGCTATATGTTGCGGTCCTCTTGGGCATGTGCTCAATGGACCGATAGATCCTGGCTCCCTTACTATACTCGGACCTCCTCCAGGCCTTTTCACAAGGCAGCCCGCCATGGAGAGTCTCCGGTATACAGTGCTATATGGACCAGCGAGTCTCAAGCTTTTTACCTGCCCTGATTTACAGTCTTGTCGTGTACTGTACAGTACATACAAGTGAGCCCGATTTTTTTTTTACAAAAATATGTAAGAGTCTGATACATTAGGTACTTTATGTTTACGTTAACAAAAACTCATGCTACTAATTGGCTGTGTCTGTCTGTCTGTCTGTTTGCATGAGGTGAGTTGTCATTCAGGTGCATGTAGTACCACTTACCCTCGCGAGTGGCAGCAGTGTGCAGAGAGGAAGTATGCGCCATCTAAAAGAGGCGTAAGGCACTACGTGTGTGTGTATACGAATCGGATGGACTTTTCGACTCGGCGTGGGTTTTTGCAGAGACGTCTGTGCGTCAAGGAGCCCCAGGCGCCATAAAGAGTTGGCCTGGATCTGCTCGATGTTTCTCCACGCTAACGACACGTTTGATGGCTGTTTCGACCAGGCCAGTGTGCGAATGGAGCGGGGGGACCGTAACTGGGTTCTGAGTGGTCATAAAATGGCCGGCCCCCCGACCTGGGTCCAAATGAGCTCCGGCCTAGGGAATTAACCTGTAAAATCCTCGCTTGTCTGATGCATTGTCGGATCCAGGCACACGTTTTCTTCGCATGTTTTTATTATTATTTTAAAATAGGAAAATCGGGAGCTTTTCAGTTGTTTTCGATGGTTTTCGAGGTTAGGAATGTCGCCATATATTTTAGTAGCAGGATTATCCGGGAATAATGGCAGTCGAGCGGGGGCCTGGATGGAAATGAGGTTTTCGGGGGTCCCGGGCCCCTGCTTGGGTTATGTCAGTTTATGGTTTATGAAAGGAGGGACTTGCAAGAGAGCCTTCTGGCGGAATAGTATTAATTTCGGTGCAAGTTTCTGAGGGGGGAGTGAAAAATGAAGCGAAGGAAAGCGAATTACGAATTCCATTCTACTTCATTAGTGGTCTGAATTAAAGGCTTAATAAACTTGAGCGTCGATAGTTGAATTGAGACGGACTGCCTACGGCTAATGAAAAATCAACAAATGTGTCCTACACGGGAATAATTAGGTTGAGCTCTGACTGGTTATAACCAATAATTTGGCCATGCTGAGCCCAGTGTGCTATGGAAAGGATATAATTTCAAGAGAGAGGGTGAAGGGTAGAAGCAATCCTGCCCTCTGGAACTATACGAGTATATTTTTTATCGGAAGCTATCGCCAGACCCCCATTTTTGACGTCTAATTTGGCGCTTCTTGTTCCGCGGTAATCTATATTGATTTTATGGCTCAAAGGAACGAGGTATTGAGGTCATTTGTTTCAAGAGAAAAGACTTTCAGATAAAAATTCAGGAAAATTAATGGGCATTACTTGTTACAAACACACAATTATTTTGGAGCAGTGCTATAGTGGACACACAGCAGAAACTCGAACAGTAAATAACGCCGTTAAGTTAAATGACATGGTAGAATCTACCCCATGAGAGAACCAATTCTATTGATTCGACTGGCATGACGCGTAAGGGACAATAAATACCATTTTAGTGTTTGGGGCTGATTGGATGGATTTAGATGAGCACTTTCTACCGCCAGGGAGAATCCAACAAGCCGCGGATGTCATTTAAGTGCTGCCAGTAGGTGTCTTTACGACCTCTTATACAAGACCAGAATGAAGACCTGGGTCCGGTTGGAAACCGGTCCTTTTTACTGTGAGAAAAGTACGGCAATGACAGTTCAAGTTGTGGAAAAAAAGCATTTCAGGAATATAGCATAACTACTGCTTCCAATAGCGGTTACAAATAACGGCTTCCCCATTTTTTAGAGAACTTTTCTCTGAATTTTTGGAGAAAATAGTGCGGTTGAAAAATGGGACGAGTTTTGGTGTAAGGGTTGCAGACCTCCAGAAGTGAATGGAGATGGGTCTCTACGGGGACAGAGACGACTCTGTCAAAATGGCACCTCTGCGACAGGAGAGGGGGCTCGGAACACGCGATTTTCGTGAGGGGCGACTGGGTTTTGGGGGGAGGTGCAAGGAGGGTGGGTGGTAGAAATGTCTCACCTTCCAAGCCTCGCCTGCAAGTTGCTACCAACGACTTGCGGTTGCCAGAGAGGAAACGGAATGAGGAATGAGTCAAGTTTGAAGCAGTTTCCTGCTGCCTGGTTGTGATGATGATGGCTCGGCAGCCAAGAGACGGATCTAGTGCGGGCGGATGTAGTTGGGTATAAGGGACGGGATTTCAAAATTTATTTGACTGGAATTGACTAGTCGGGCGGTTTAAAACAGGGCTTGGAGGGTTTTTTATGCAGTCGGTGGGTATATTTCATGGCTGTCATCTGCTGTCTTTCATTTAGCGAGAAGTAATGGAAGGGAAGGGGTTTGGCTCAGAGCTCGGAAATCAGACCGGATAAATGGGGGATATACGGAATATTTTGAGGTCTGTGTGACAAACAGTCGGATTCTTCCTTAATGCATACAATAAATATGGGGCATGTCGCTTATATTCAACAGAGACGAAAGAAATCGTCTCTCAAGGGCATATCCACATAGCAACGATCAAAAATGCACAATAATTGCAACTTTTACCGTATTTGTGAAAACAATACATTAGGCTGGTGTTCCACTTTGAAAATATGATAAAGTCGAAACATTACTTACTCGTACAAATTATCAAATATAAATTTTCAACAAAAATTGTCGACGACCTATGACCCAAATTTGTTACGAGCTATTTTGTGTAAACAATAGGAGTACCGGTAGTTTTGTTCTCGGTACAACTATAGAGATGCTGTTCATTTCAAATGGAAACATTGTCGGATAAAAAAGGACAGACGAGCTAGAATTTTTGCTACTTATGTAGCGGCACAGGTACGGACATAAAAGCTGTTGGTTTGTTTATGCTATTAACGTGATTGGACAGGATTTAGTTACACCATTATTCCCGCGGACCTAAAAAAATTATACAGACAGGAGGCTCGCTTATGACAGTTAACCTTTGTACTTACAGCATATATTTGTTGAAAAACGGCCATTGTGCGGGCGCCATCATAATGAACATGTGGCGCGCTGAATTGGCGCTAGGGGGATGACACAGTAAATATGTAAATAGGGTCGGTTTGTAGTCAGATATTAGGGGGTGGCCTGTGCAACACACACACACACACACACACACACACACATATAGTCCCAGCGCAGGCCAAGAAATTGAAGGAGGCCAGTTATTGATCGCAAAAACATGGGGCCATATGGATCGGACGCAGGAGCGATTGGTGCTGCTGCTGCAGTTGGGACAGCTGGCCCCATGTTTTAGATCAAAGGCAAATAGGGATAGGCCCCCGCGGTTGTTTTGGAAGTTACGAGCATGGTGCGTGTAATTGTAGTTCCGGTCACTCAACGGCCAGGGACGCGCACGCTTCCAGCCAGAAAGGCACGCGCTTCGTCCTGACACGACCAAAGCAACCTCACCTCGAGACTGATGGCCTTTTTGGGGTCAGCCGTAGTCTCGAGAGATTTTTTGATTAACCGATAGATATCATCTCAATTGATCGATATTTTGAAAAAATTACACATCAGAAATGAAATTTGCGATAGTATATCTAAAGATATCGAATTTATGACATTCTAGCTAAAATATCGATATATCGAATTTTATTTCAACATTATTAGATATATACTGTGTATATCGATATATCGATATTTTGATAATATACATATTTTGATATTGCTCAGCTTTGGTCAGGTACACAGAAGTTTTCCATGGGGGAACAAGGTGTTTGTGTTGTGTGTTTGCGTTTTGGAGCAGACATCTTAGATCTCGTGCATAAATTAACAGAACCCGTGGCCCCGGCAGATACTCCCCGAGATTACGCGCGGGGTAGTTTATTATGATGGAGAATTTATTCCACTCATGTTTCCACGTAACCTGACACCGGACTCATTATACGCAGAAACGAGATTCGCGTTTAAACAAGCTGGTAGTTTCGGAATGCATCTCCGGAAACATAAACTGCTGGTGTTATGGCGGCACATTAATACTCTTTAAACATAATTCCTGTCACCGGTTGACGTTATCAAAAAGTCAACCCTGGGAAATAATTTTGCCGCACTTGACTGGCTATCGTGTGTCAGTGTCCTACGCAAAAGTATTGGCTCTCGATGTCCATATTTTTGGGGAGCTGGATGGATATGTACTGTACTTTGTATCAGATATGTCCTGTGCCTGACCCACGGCGTTTACCTCACGCGTATGTATTAAAATTATATATTTTATACATGATTTACTCGATAGTAGGGCTATTAATTAATTATAATTTTATTATGCTGTTTATTGTTTTTATTTATTTCAACGCAACATTAGAAGCTCATTTTAGTAAATAAATTGCTAATTTCAAGCTGCCAACTGGCAATTGATCACGGTGCTCATTACTGCCGTTAGATGTCACCTCCATCCGGAGGCCATCTAGCGGCTCGACCGGTGAACTGTGGATATTTTGTGTTCGTCTCTATTTTACCTCCGCTTTCTGCTGAACTTGGCCATAGCGCAACTCAGGAATCGGCGTTTAGGAAGCCCAACCGTCCTCCAGAGAGCGGTGAAGTGACCATGAAGAGCCGGGAGCTTCTTATACCCTCGCCTGTTCTGGACCCTGCCGGCCAGTTAGGTCACCGTCACCGATTATCTGGCTGTGCGAGCAGAAGTTTTGCAGCCGAGTCCAGTTTTGGCCTGATTCCCATGGCGAGTTCCATTGACGGCCTTTTCGACCCCCAACCGTAGCCAGTTGGAACTTAAAGACGTTGATAATGGGCACAGGAAATTGGCCGAACTCCTAATGGACCGTATTCGGAAAAGTTTTCCCCGTGGAGATAGCGGCTGCCCTGAACATGTACTAATTAAAAAGCTGTGACCGTTCGCCATTTCCATTCGGATGAGCCGGGCTCGATACTTGATATCCTCAGGCTATCCTTATACCCTTCCGATTCTTCAATCTCCGGATTTTCTAGTTAGGCTTGAAAACACCGATGGGACCTCTTCCCTTTTCCAAACCCTATAGGGAGCTGTTTCGGGACCTGGAC